>JAAGEH010000022.1:12346826-12464370 GCA_011751065.1 Lasiurus cinereus
ACAAAGATATTTTACCCTCACCTTCTCTACAGAGTTTTCTAAAAATATGTATCTGATTATTTTCACTCAAAGATATCAGATAAAATATTCCCAAAAGCTTCAACATAAAGTACAGATTCATGATATGATTTTCCAAAGGCTTGATGATCTGGCCTCTGGGTATTTTGAAAGCTCTTGCTGCCTCAGCCTTCTTCTCAACAGTAACCCCCGCCCTAATAAATCTGTAATACTGGACATTTACAAGTATATTTCTTTCTCCTTCTTATCCTTTCTGTGTGATAATACCTTTCTCTCCCCACTCCACAAACTCATCCTACACACACACACACACACACGCACACACAATCTTGTAATTAGTTCAGGAATAATTCTTCCAAAAACACACTTACAAGTCCTCAGCCATCACTCTCTCCCATAGTCTGATGGGAGATATAAAACCCACACTACCTTACTCTTTTATCTGCTCACCTCTTCCCCAATAATCTGTAAGTCTTAGAAGGCAGGGCATAACACATAATGTCTTTGGATCCCTAGCACCCAGAATCATGATTATTATAATCAAAACTCAATAAAAATCAATGAAATAAATAAACAAATAAATCCATGCCTTTTTTATTTGTTTATACTTCTTCCCAAAAGAGTCTGCAAAGGATTTATTATGGAGCCTATTAACCCCATGCATAAAACCAAGCACAGCAACCAGGGACAAGCAGATTGCTTCCAAATGGGTTGGCACAGACTGTTTTTGGTGGCCTTATTATGGATAAGATTTTGAACTGGACACTGAGTAAATATATATGTCATCATGAATGCTCATCCTCTCACCACCAGCCCCTTCTTTGGGGTCTGTGTATTCCTATCAGCATTTTTCACGAGAGTACTGTAAGAGATGGGATGTGTTTGCTCAGACTGGATTGTAATGCATCCCAGTGTCTGCATGGCTGGGAAAGGCAAAATAAGAGACTGAGAGACAGACTGAGCATTGTTCATTGACAACTGCCGAATGGCTCTTCATGATCTATTAATTTGCTCTCAGACTTGGGAGCTGTTATCACTCGAGAAAATGATCACTTTGGTTAGATACATCCATAGACAGCCTCCTACACTCTGTAGTTGAGTATAGTTGGCTTGTTGCATGAACAGAGACAGTGAGATGCTCAGCCTATTTTATGTAAGTTTACATGAACACTGCCATGTTACAAATGTCCCTGATTCACTCAATTAAATAACTTGGTGGCTTTAAGTGCTGTGGGTGAGGATATATCCAAATAAAAATGCAAACAGATCCCTAGAATTTAATGTCAGTATAATTTTATTATAATTTAATGTATATACTAATATATATATATATATATTTATATTCATCTAATAGTATACTGTCACTTAAAGAAAGGTGTCGTAATAGAATATCTTCTCTACTTTCTCGGAAGTACATTCATAAAATATTTTACTTATTGCTCCTTTCATTTTGATATTTAGTATGGTGGAGTGAGTACATACAGGGACACTTTTGTCAACATCCTCAGTTATCTGAGAGAGGAATTAGCTGTTGAGCCTATTTGTTCAACTCACATTAAAATTTCCATTGGGGAAAACCCCTCATAATTTCTAAACTGAGCACTTTTAAATTGCATCTATAGATCTTCTTTGCATCAATGGATATCGGGCTTCATACCTAGCGATGCTTGCTGCAATGCCTTCTTATAAAATTAAGCAACTGTGCAATCAATTAAATGTTTTCAAAGGCAGTGTGATGGTGCTCTCTTTGGATGCCATGCTGTGTCTGATTTGTTTGGAGACGACTGTACTTGACAAAGAATGATAACAAGCACTTGATAACATTGCAAAGAAGACATAAATTAACTCAGAGGAGCAACAAAGCATAACCCACTCGGCATCGAGACTGTATTCCCTAAATGCGTTCCGTTCCATTACAGAAAAGTTTATAAAGTTATTTTGGTAGTCCTTAACAAAATCTCATTCCCGTTTCCAAAATTTGCCACAATGAAAATGAAAATGCAAATGCAAAATAAGTGCTGAGATTAGTTTACTGTTGGTGAAGTTGTCACCTCGAGCTGAGGTCCCTCGTACTAATTAGGAAAAAAGATCAATGAGAACGAAAGGGACCTTTTAGTTTCATTACTGTCTGACTACTTATTATTCTAAATCATTAAACGGGGGTGTACAATTTCAATATTTATCCACACACTTTGCTAATGAATAACAAGTTATGCTGACCTTGCTTAGTAGCTAATGTAGGCTGAGGTTTCTGCTGTGTATTCTCTGCCCTTTTGATGTACTGCTGCTTTTTGATTGGCAATTTGTAATTAGATTGAATAAACTTTTTACAGCTAACATTTTAACAAAGATACTCTTTTCTAAAACAGACTGTTTTATCTTTCTTTAAAATTAATGATAACATTTGCCCTGTGGCTCAGTTGGTTGGGTGTTGTTGCATACACCCAAAAGTGATCAGGGCAGTGCCTGGGCTGTGGGATTGATTCTGAGTGAGGAGCATGCAGGAAGCTGCCAGTTGTTCTGTTCTCACATTGATGTTTCTCTGTCTCTCTTTCTCTCTTGCTCTTTATCTAAAAAATCAATAAAACTATTTTTATTGCAGCATAGAATTCCATTGTGTAGCTGTACCATAGTTTTCTGATCCACTCATCTGCTGATGGGCACCTAGGCTGTTTCCAAATTGTAGCTATTATAAATTGAGCTGCTGTGAACATAGGGGTGCATCAATCCTTTCTAATTGGTATTTCTAGTTTCTTAGGATATATTCCTACACATTAATAAAAAAAATATTTTTTAAAATAAAACAAATTACAACTTGTAAGCATCACTGGTATTGGAAAATAAAATGTATCCCACAATTTAAGTAAACAGCTTAGATTGCACCTCTAGGTTTTTTAATGTTACGTACAACTTATCTGTGTGTTTTGAATATATAAATTTCACAGAAAACAAAAATATTAGCTAAACTAGCTAAAGAAATGAGGTATAAAATTTAAAAATGATCACATTCATTCATCCTTCTCAAGAAAGCCTACTTGGAATTGAGTACACAAGGAAGTGTTGATACCTGTTTGGTGAGAAGCCCAAGTGATATAGTGGATAATCTGATGTTTATTGAATAGAACCTAGATTTTGTAAAGATACCACATAAGCCCTTTGAATTGGGAAACTTAGTTGGAGAAAATGTTAGAAAGAAGATAATAGTTTATACCACCAAAAACAACGTTGAACTTTCATGGGGCATTCACTAGAATATTTATGTGCATTACCTCTTAACTATTCACAATTAATGATTAGCAGAATAGCTCATTTTACAACTGAGAACACGGAGGTTTTAAGAAGTGAGGTAACTCAGGCAAGGTCTTCAGGTAGCAAGTTCTAGATCAAAATTCAGACCCCAGCAAAGTGACTCCAGCCCCGCTTCCCCGCCCCGCTCCCTCCCCCGCCACACACACATACCTACATTGTCTAAAGACAAAATACTCTTTTCCCAGAAAAAATGGCTTCTCCTTGTGTATGGCAGACGCATATTGGAAAGTTGGTGTCTTTAACTCATGTGCAACCAACATCTGTGCTTGAATGGGAGACATTTTATTTCCAGAGTTTAATTTTCAATGCTAATGAATGTTAAATTCTCACCAAGATTTACATGAGAAGAACGCAGATCTCAAGTGAGTTAGAGGAATCCCAGGGAAATTAATTTGCTTCCGGAGAACTGTGTGGTAAATAGCAGACAGCTTTTCTTCTAAAATGCTTTGCATCTGTAAACAATACATTAAAGAGCGAGACCAGAGACTAGAGAAGGATTTTTTATCATTCCAAGCTGCCCTTTTTTACTGATGCTTAAAGCACTTCCAGTTAATAAGTGGGCATGTTTCTGATAGATTTTATGATGCTGTATGTAGCATACCAAAAAAAGTCAAAATGATTTCTCTTTAGCCAGACAGCAACTAGAGTAGGATGAAAGCTTTCTTTAGACAACACATGAAAATGAGTTAACAAAGCCCTCCCCACCCCAATGTATTTCACTTCCTCTTACCCCTAATGTCCCTAAATGTGGCTTTTCCTTTCCCACCACTAGTGGCACTTTTTTTTCTTCTTGGAACACACTAATTAGGTGATAATACTTGGAAAGGATTAAGTCACAAAAGACTGGTGTTTCAGCTACTAAAATTCGGGTGTTTTATTTATACAATTTTTTAAAATACTCGGCTCGAAGGGATGGGATACTCTGTAAGATGATATCTGGGCTGGGGTGGAGAGCACCATGTCCTCTATTCTGTCATCACCTGTCAAGGTCATTTGGATCCTTATATACAGGGTATCCAAAAAAAAATGTGTATATGCTTTGAAGGCAGTGTTTATTAAAATACATTTCATTTTCCAAATGTAATAGCATCTACAGCTACCAGCTGTTAAAGGATGTGTACTGTAGTTTATTCTTCACCCCTTTCAATTCCTACATTTTATTTTCAGTCTTGGTGCCTACCCAATAAGAAAACCAAAAACCAAACCTGTACCTTACTTACCTTTGTTCATTTCTGAGTGGCAGTCATTTCCATATCAGGCAGAACCACCCAGACGTATGTCCTTCTACTCATCTGAGAACTCCTCATCCCATCCCCATTAAAGTCGCCTGATTGCTCCATGCAGTCTTGATTCATTGATTTAGCATGCTCTCTGGCATGGAATCGGAGCTCAAACAACATTTGTCAAAGAAATGTTTGAATAAACTTGCAATTTATAATGAAAGATGAGCTTGGGAAGAGTTTTCTGGGTGATGCATGGCTGAAAATGGCAGTGTGCACAGTGGTGAAGAACTTGAGACTTGGGGAAGGGCAGTCTTCATTTTGCACCCTGGCTCTGTCATACATTAGCAAGGCGTTGAGCTAGTCACTCAATCCCACCAAACCTTGGATTCCCCTTCTCTAAAATGTGGTCAGTGAGCATGTACCAAGCTCAGCGCAGTGCCTGACACCAAACAAATGCGCAATAATAGCACTTTTAATTTTTTATTATATTTTGGTGGTAGGCAGTTAATGCATTTGTGATTATAATGTGGAGATTTTAACATGTCATTGAATCTGATATATTCTAAGTGAATTTTAGGACAGCATTAGAATTCTGGGGAAGAATAAACACTCTTTCTTCTTCTTTTCTCCTCCTGAGTTAAAAATGTTCAATGTGAATAAGAATAAACAGCCACCGGAAGGGGAATTCAGCCACTGAAAGGTTGCGGAGGTGTTTCATCTTGCTCAGGTGGGAGAGGCCATTCATTATGGGACAGGGTTGGCTCCCTGGGTAAATGTAGTGCCCCGCTGACAGTCTGCCTGGTGTCAATGGCCTTCCTTCAGGTGGCTCTGACGGGTGGGTTATTAACAGAGTCCTTTAGCTTGTTCTTGTGCGCAGTCTGGTAAAATTTAGGGAAAACAGGCTGTGACCACCAGGGAGGATTTGCATCTGATCATTTGTACACAGCCCACCAAGCTTCCAGGCAGGTTGCAAAACCACATACACACCTCCCTAACCGGCCAGGATTGCAGTCTCTCCCGGGTGCCCTACATCAGCAGCTGGTAGGCCTGTCTGGGGACAACCTTGCCAATTGCCTTTCCATCTTCCACACTTGCCGCATCACTGAGCAATCATCGCTGCTGACAAGACTTTGATGGTCCTAACACGGAGGTGGGAGCAAAGTGGAAGTGACTGAAAACTTCTGCTGCTGCCTGCCTCCGATGGGCCCCGACAGCGTTCAAAACCATGCCGTTAATGCGAGATGGAGATGGCTGGTGTGAGATCTGGCAGGGCCGGTGAGGTCCCAGTTTTAGCTAGTGCCCACCACGCAGGTGACAAGGTGCCCTCAGGAAGCAAAAATTGCTGCAGGCACCCGTCAAAACAAACTCCCCGCATCTTATTATTCTCCTAGTTTGCCTCTCCTGTGCCCCTTCCAATCTTTCAATCTTCATACTCTCCCTGCCTTTCCAGTCCAGGAATAGATTTATCCCAGGAGTCATTACAGCTAATGGCTGTCCCATTTTCATGCACTTTCATCTAAGACATATTTGTATAAACCGTCCCATTACCGAAGTGTGTGCACAATTTAGAAATGACGTGCCACCTTCAGGCTTTTGCACTCGTCAAACATTTATTGCACACCCGCCTGTGTTAGGCTGTCATTGGAGCACACGCATCGTAACCTTTTCTTTGCAACTTTCTGATGGGTTCTCAGTGGTAAATCTAAACCATGCTCACCAGACGATGTGCACCTGAAAGAATGTGGTACTCACAGCAACCTGGTGACAGCGGCTCGTTCACGTAAAGTGGACTCGCAAACTGGAATCTCAAAGACCCCTCCCATTCCTCCATCTTTCCTCCGGAATTTTTAAAAAGCTTGGATAGGAAACAATTGCATTCAGTTATGTTCAAACATAGCTTTCAACCTTGACAGACTTTAATTCATTTTTGAGGCCTCTCAAGTCTCCAGAGAGTGTTCACCTTTAAATACATTTGGTTTAACTATGTCAATCGTTACTGATCTTGACAGAAATTTCATGTGGATGTGGTTCAATTTAAAGAGAAGTATAAAAAAAGCAAATCCTTTTTTACAACTTTAAAAATGTTAGTCAAGCTAACCTGATGGAGGTCTTCTGGGCCTTCCCTTCACATTTTATAAACAGGGTTTTTGGAAGATGGTTATCAAATACAGTAGTCAACAAAAAGTATCTGTCTTATCCAGAGCACTTTCCAGAAATGTAAACTTGCGACCAGAAAATTTATACCCCTAGCTGAATATGATGACCAAAGCAAGCTAGGGAGGAGAGAGAGAGAGAGAGAGAGGGAGGGAGAGAGAGAGAGAGAGAGAGAGAGAGAGAGAGAGAGATGATTGGCAGAGTCTCTTAGTTTAACTGAATAAACAAGGGAATTCTGAATAGTATCGGGGGACCCTCTCCAAGCCAAACCAGTTTGGCTGATTCTACAGTGCTAAGTGGTTCCTACAGGGCTTTAAGAAGTCCTGGCTTTGGGCCAGATCAGCCAAATGGCTTCACTTTCACTGCGTTGCTGGGTAAGGGGAAAATCTAGTCTAATAGCGTGCCTAGAAGTGTGTTTACTTGCCAATATTATGACTATAGTAATGAGAAGCATACCAGAGTGCTCTGCAAATTATAGGGATAATTTCTCATTTATGATTTTAGTTGGCAATCCTGCAACCCTATAGTGATAAAAATACCAGTATGATATTGCTATCCCTGTCTGATGTAAGATGCAGAAAGATCAGACAGCTGGAAAGACTCAGAACTGAAACTAGAACTCCTGGCTTATGATTCTACATCTTTGGCCAAAGTCTAGAATTCCAAATAATCTGGGACATGTATCTGTATTGGTACTAGCAAAGTTGGCTACTTGTCCATCAGAGCTACTGACCCAACTGTTCAACTCAGCCCTTTCTTCAGCCCTCTGCAGCTGGATGTTCCTTAGGTTGGATGGTCTTCCCGAAACTCCCCATCTAGCTGGCTGTCTTTCCCAGGACATCCCAGCCTAAGACTGCCACATCTGATTCTGCACTCCATCCTCATGGTGGGATGAAGAGTCTCCAGCCAAGAGTTAGTAACCAAACAGGTGCTTGAATAATGGTGAATGGTGTGTGGGCTTTGGAATTGGCAAGTCACTGTATTTCTCCGAGTTCCATTTCTTTTAATCTATAATGAGGGAGGGGGCATTACAGTCTTTTCAAATTTGCTGGGATTACAAAAGGTAAATGGCTCAAACACTTACATTGTGCTACGGATTAGGCACTATTCTATGCCCTGTAGAAACCCAGGTGAGTACTGCTGTTATTTTCTGATAAGTGAAGTACAGCACAGTGGATTTAAGTAACCCGGCCATGGATATGTAGCTAATAAGTAACAAAAATGAGATTAATTTCATTTTCATTCCAACTTCATTACGCTATGCCACTTCCCAATTATTATGAATTTTTCATACTCCATATGACAAACTACAAAGTCTTTTATGTTGGTGAATTTGGATAGCAGGGACTAGCATACTCAATCTCCAGGAATTTATTGCAAAATGCATCTTCTGATAATCATAGGGTAATTGCTACGAGGAAGACATTATGTCTATAGGACTTTGATAGTTTATACTTTGTTTTTGTCTTCTATTTTATGATTCCTCAAAGTCATTCTGGAAAGTTGGGTTGTTTTTGGAAAAGTATTTGCAAAGATTAGTCAAATAGAAAAAAAAATCTACCAGATGCTTTAGGACTGCTGTCATGTGCTATACCTGTGTACACTCTTACTTTGAAAGCTGTTGTTATTAACTGCTCACCTTTATGTAAAATCTCTGCCAACACACTGACTAGCAGTTCTATCCAAGCTGCTTTAGAAAATATAGAACGAAGCATGCCTACTGCCATTTGGATTAATGTCATAAATTATTTCTAACTAAGTATCAATGTAGCAGATGATCACTTGTAAGGGGTGTGTTTTAAGCAAGTCATCATTTTGATCAAAACACAAAAGGTATCAGTGACAGTAATACTAAGTCTAAAAAATATATAGCATCCTACATGAAAGTAAATGTGTGTTTTTAATAGGATGTCTCTGAGATTTCAGAGGTGGCAGAAACCTAAGGAAAGGCATTTATATCTCCCCTGAAAATAAATTTATCTGTGTTAATATTATAAAGTGTTTCAGTGATTTCAATCACATATAAAATATTTTAAAGACACTTCTTTGGTGGGACTATCAGGATAATCAAGAAGTTCCGTAAACATTCTCGGTGACATGTTCCAAGCATCTAACCACAAAAACAACTGTTACATCCACTGGTCCTCACTATATGACTTGAAGAAATGCCTGATTTTCCTTACACCCAAACACTTCAGGGAAAATAGTCTATGAAATCATTTCATTATTCAGCACCAATTGATTGAATGTTTCATGATGGATCTAACCAAAGTACTGGAGGGTTGTCATTTAAAAAAAAAAAAGAGTGTTCCCTTCCTAAAAGATATTATTATACCCACCTCATATCACTCCATCCCATCCCTGCTCCTTATCTTCTGGATTTGATTGGCAACCCTGTACCACTGCATGGATATAAGCATGCTTGGGTTAGAGTGGGGTGGTAACTTGTATAAACAAGGTAGGGTAACAACTCTAGTATAGATCTAGCAAATTAATTGTCCCTAAAACAGTCTAGTGAGATGAGCTTGAATGATTTCGGCTTCCTCCTCATATTGAATCTTTCATTTCCTCTGATGCCTGAGACCATTTACTAAGCAGTGAGAAAGAACTGCTGGCATTTGGCACATAGCTGCCAAGATATACAAAACTTCGGTTTGATTTCCATATGTTCATTGTGTTAATTTTCCCTCCGCCAAATGCTCCCTAGATCTTGTTTGCTGTCTCTTTTCGCTTCTGCAAGATTCTCCTGAATTCTAATGTTTTCCTTCCTTGCTCAGTAATGCTCTAGTGGGGCACATGCAGAAGCTCGGTTTTACTCTAGCAATGGCCACAGTAGGAGTAATATTGCACTTCTCTGCAATGGTTGTTCTCATTGCCAGTGGCTGTTAGTTTCATAAAAATGAAATGCAATGTTCACAGGCAGGCCAAGTAATTACTGCAAATATCAGATTTTTAACAACAGAAAATTGCAGGCATCGTTCAGGAACCTTGTCATAGGGTTTATATTGTAATGATGGCATGTTTGAAATCAATGTCATTCTTCGATCTCAAAAGTTCCACTTTTAATAAACATAATTTTTAGCAAACTCTGGGAACATCGACTGTCACAAATCATATATAAGTATCGGTAACACTATCATGGTCACATGATTCCATGCCCAAATCAAGTGTCACAGGAGAGAGGGGAAGAATCGTCAGGAGGGTAATACCCTAATTTTAATACCAGAGATAGACCTATCTTCAGCAGTGCAGCTGAATGACATTTACTAACTCCTGCACACTGTGCTGAATTTTGTGGTGATCAAAGTCCAGCTTGTAAATGGGCATGCGCGTAAACTCTCTTCTATGTCAGATTCCATAACAGAGATACGGAGCCCAGGGCAGGAGGCTGCCCCAAGGGAAGGATGGTGAGCTCTAACTGGTGACATTTTGATAATCAGGAGCTGAAGGTCCCCTGAATGCCACCATGTATCCATCAATGAGCAAAGGACTTGAGTAAATTCTAGGAAAACAAATAGAACACTTGGGGTCATATACCAAACTTTTGAGTTTATACCCTCCTAAAATTCTTAAATCAACCCTAGAGCTAGAGCAAGGATATTTAGAAGCCAGCGTAGAACAAAACAGGTAGGTATAGAGGTCAACATCCTGCTGTGGGCTGGAAAACATTTTACTTTTACAATCTGGGGCAACATACACTTTACCAAGGCTGAAAGCATAAGAGATATCCACAAATACTTTCACCAAGCGGTCTGCGATTATTAACATCTGTATTTCTAATGTTCATCAAAAAGAAATACCACAATTAATTGTTTAATGATATACACTGGCCTCAACATGAAAGTTAGCAGGGTAGAGGAGAGATTAATGGAGCAGCTCTCACTTAGCAAACATTACAGAGTAAAACTCAGCAAAATTCTATCTAGCTTTCTCCTCTAGTAACAGGACTCACTCATTAACATGTTCTAAGTGCATTCAATGTCACGGGTACCAGAAAGTACAGAGATTTCATGGGAAGCAAATAAGTAAAAGCCCATTGTCTCAGTACCTGGGTTTCAGTGGAAAAGTCTTGCCAAGACCTCATTAGTTCTCAGCTTAGTATGAACATTCTCCCACACTAATAGTTGGAAGCCAATCATTTTTCTGAAAAAGTACATTGCATAGTGTACCATAGGCGCTGAGCAGAGCTTGTTAGGTAAGTCCATCAACACACGATTTTTCTCTTCTGGATGCACAATAATTTTTTTTTATTTCTTCTCCCAGCTTTTTCCATTGATTTAGGTTTCACACTGAGTTGCACCAGTTAATATAAATGTTGCTTTCTTCAAACATCTTCCCAATTTGGAATCAATGCCGATGTAATTCTAGGGTTGTCGTTGAGTCTAAAAGAATCATACAACTCATGGATGTTTTCCTGTCGTGGTGTCTTTGCCAGCAGTACAACTATCAGAACAATGATTCACTCTTACTGCTCAGAACTCTCCTTGGTTCTGCTGAGCCATGTGACTCACTGTCTCCCCTGAGCTTTGGGTGCTCCATCACTGTTTGACAACACAAGATGCACAATTTATAAGCTTAAACATTTACACGAGCTTTTTAAACAGATGCCAATATTCTCTAGGATCTGCATGGGCATTTTTTTAAAAGCTGCATGTTGGCAGGGGTGATATACTTTTGATTTCTGAAAAATGAACAGTACAAACCAGGACTTACAACTTATAAATACATTTTCATGTTTTCCCTGCAAGATACAAACACTCAAAAATGCTGCCTACAAATTCATATATGAGCAGGGAATTCAACCAAATCGAATGGATGATAGTACTGTTCTGAGACCATTATAGAATTCTTGATTTTATTTTATTTAGTACATAAAGCAGTTAAGGGTAGACCACAAATCCTTCAGTCAAATCCAACCAAGTTGTTAACACAATTTGTCAAGTGGCTACCATGTTAACAAGTATTTTGGTTTTTCTGTTTCTAAGCTTGTTAATCTTTATTTGGACCAAACCATTACCCCTCCAGAAATTATTTTCAAGAGCATTAATAACAGTTATCAATATGTACTTTTAAATTCTTTTAAAATCAATTGAGAAATTCTGCTTATGTCTAAACTTACCCATTCTTATTTAGCATCATCTACAAGTTGACTCAAATCTACAGCTTCTATAACAAATTAGCAAAAGTTTATTGGCTTAACACAAATGGATTTTTGCAAACATCTAAAGATCAGAAGTTTGAAGTCCAGGTATAGGTTGGGCTGCTGCACTCCTTCGCAGTGGTTCTCAACCTTTCTAATGCCACGACCATTTAATACAGTTCCTCGTGTTATGGTGAATCGTAATGTAAATATCTGTGTTTTCTGATGGTCTTAGGTGACCCTGCTAGTGGTTCTCAACCTGTGGGTCACTGCTGTAGAGCCTAAGACCATCAAAAAACAGGTCGCAACCCACAGGTTGAGAACCGCTGTTAAGGGCTTCAGGGAAGAATCCATTTCCTTGTATTTTCTAGCTTCTAAAAGCCACTGGCATTTCTTTCTCTCATCCCTCCAACCTCTTCCTTTCTTCATCATAGTTTCTCCTCCTCTCCTCTTATAAGGACTCTTACATTGAACACCCTAATATCCATGATAATACAGTGGTACCTCAAGATACAAGTTTAATTCGTTCCATAACCTTGAGGCGTGGGAAACTATGAGACGCTCGAGTCGCGGTAAACTGGTGGGTCGTGTGCAGCCGGCCGATCTGCGTGATTACTCCTATCTCAAATGTTGCTCCTATTTCAAAGCAAAAATCGCTCGCTCGAAGGCTCCTATCTCAAAAATCTCATATGTTAGGGCACTCGTATCTCGAGGTACCACTGTATTCACATCTCAAACTCACATAATCACATCTGCAAACTCCCTTTGAACATGTAAAGTTAATGTCTTCACAAGCTTTGGGAATTTGGATGTGATATTTTAGGGAGTCCACTTTGCACTATACCACATGTAGCTATACCAAAGAGGACACAATAGCAGCTCCATTTATTTAGGACATTATGTCCCCCCTAAAGCAATGAGGAATCATGGATGAAAGTAAGCAGTGAGGAGAACATTGTTATGCTCCTGCAAATGGACTTCATAAAAAATTGGCCCAACCATATATTTATGCTAAAAAAATTGAGAACTGAGTAGAATTAAACAGCATATTTCTTGGATCTTCCTTCTTGATTCTTAAGCAGGCCATCTTTGATGCCTTACTATTCCTTGTCTAGATGCTTCTGCTAAGGCCCAGAGACAAACACTGAGCTGGATCAAAGACTTGACTTCCTAACATTTTTCTAATGCAGAAAAGGGACAAACTCATATACATTTAAAAAGTGCCTAGGACAGTGTTTGGAAACAACTTTTTGGCTTTAAAGATTTTGGTTTGGCAATCTACATGTGAAATGCAAATGCAGCACAAATCCTCTTTATTGCTCAAACGCTCCAGAAAGTACAATCCCTATGCTGTGCAGTGCCATTTGGAATGGAAATGAGCATCGTTCAAAAACTTGGGTATATCTAAAGGTCAGTGGAGTTTCAACCAGATGCTTTGCTTCCCCACTACAGTGTTGGCAATAGGAGTGGTTTATAAATTCCACCTTAGGGAAATAAGTGTAAATATTTTTAATATTTTCTATTTCAACCTTGACTCTTGAAAGTTCAAAACACAGTCTCACATTCATTTTATGCTAATGTATTCAACCAGCATGTATTACCATAAATAAAATATTTCTAAACGTCTAAAATTGAACTCATCACTCCCCATCCTCTACATATTATCACGATCCTTCCCTCTGCCCTGTACCTACTTCTTTCTCTGTCCATCTCAGTGAATGGCACCACCTGTGTCACCTAACCCAGAAACCAGAGACAAACCATGGGCTTCTTCTCCTGCCTCATCCCCTGCATCCAATGTCATTAAATCTTGCCATGCGTGAAATGAGAATGCTCCTGTCCAGACCCAAAGTTAGGCCTTCTTTCAGACATTTGTCTCTCACATGGATCATCATAACTGCTTTGTAACTCATATCCTTGCCTCTCATCTCACACACCTCTGTTTAATCTTCCACACTCTAGAATGAGCCTTCAGAAACATCAATGTCATGTCACTTCCCTACTTTAAACTTTTCAGTGGATTCTCATCTTAGGTTAAAACCCAAACATCTAATTTTGGTACCAAGGCCTTTCATAACCTTCTGTTAGCACTACACCTCCTCTCTCTGCCATAATCTACTCCATTCCTGAAATCAATGATTCAATAACAAAACTTCCTCTTTTTATCCAGCCCATCAACAAAAATTAGCAAGACCACTCCTGCTATTAAAGATTTTAGACTCCTAAAAGGGATAAAACTGTTAATATATAGAATGTCATAAGAGTGGAACACAGTACTTTGAGGTTCAAAAGTTAAAGAAAGAACATTTAAGGGGAGATCAGTGTAGCATTCATAAGATTCTTCAAGTATAAATTTTATGAATGGTTATAAAAAAAAATAAAGGGCATTCAAGATAAGAAAGAACATCATTCCAATATCACTCCAATTTTACAAGTATTCTTATTCCTATTTAAAGAACTGAGCAGCTGTAGATTTTATAATGAGGAAGCTATCTGAGTGGGCAATTTCATTGCCTAGAACAGCCCAGGCTATAGTTGGATAGATAACCAGGAAGGGAAAAGAATAATAGATGTTTTAGATAGATTATTTATAAAACACATAAACAAAGGGACCGTCAATGAGAAGGAATAGCTCTTTGGAACAAGCAATCACTGTTGCTGGCAGTAAAATATTTCTCATTTCTATTAATGACTATGATTGACCCCCATTTCCTTCCAAGCTATCAGTTCTCATTGATTTTTACTGACTTCCCTTGTCGACCTAGACCCTCTGGTTCATTAATTCATCCTCTTTCTTTCCAACTCCCACTTGCATAGCAAAACCCCAAACCTACATCAATCCCAGTGTCTGCCTCCTCCAATACCAGCCTTAGGTTGTTGGAGACATCTACACACCACTCAGCTGTATAACACAATCAAATCCAGGTTTTTCTCCTGGTCAAGCTCTCAGCCCACCTACTCCAGGCTCAAGAGCTGGCTTTCTTTTACCACATGCATTTACTCCCTCCCATTCTCAGTATATTACTTTATTCCTTCACAACAAAATGGGATAGCATCATTTTAACCCCCTTCCTTGCCAACATCACGGAACATATGTGTCTTCTCTTTCTATCTTCCTTATAATATTGCAGGAGAAATTTCTTTCTTATGAAAAAGGCAGATGGTGGTGTAGTAAACGGGTGGGGCCCAAATTGCTCATTTCTAACAAGCTCCCTGGTGATGCCAACGCCCTGAGATCAAGGCACTTTGCTTAGCAAGTCCTAGAGCACATTCCCTGCACAAACACCCAGAATGTTCTCTTCTCCAGATCTTCAGTTTTTCCTTCATTATGGGTTGTTTCCTTTCAGCAAATAGATATGTTCATGTCCCTGATTTTACAAATTAAAATAAGGGCTTCCGAAGTTCAAGGAATACATTCCAGGCCAGTAACTTCTCTTAGCCCTACATCTTACCTTCTCTTCACAAAAAGGTTCCTTTTTTCTTTTCTTTTTTCTTTTCTTTTTCTATTAGTTTACATTCAATATTATTTTGTATTAGTTTCAAGTGTTCAGCATAGTGACTAGGTGATCCTATGCTTTAAAAAGTGTTCCCCTTATATTTCCAGTATGTACCTGGCACCATACCTAGTTATTACAATATCATTAATTCTATTTCCTATGCTGTACTTGACATTTCTATGACTATTTTGTAACTACTAATCTGTACTTCTCAATCCCTTCACCCTTTCCCCCCAGATCCCACAACTCCCATCCCCTCTGGCAACCACCAGTCTGTTCTCTGTATCTATGAGTCTAAAACAAGCTTTCTTGAATATGGAGCTTACATTTTTTTCCACACATCATTTAAAGCCACTGAAGTCAAGACCTCATCCCCACCATGACATGGAAGACGTTTTTGCTTTTTGCCTGCTGGATACTAACGTCAAAGGATATGTTCAACTTTTCTTTTATTCAATATCCCACAGCATTTGACTCCTTACTGAAACCTTCCTCTCCGCTGACTTCTCCAAAAACTTCATTTTACTCCCACCTCGATATACACTTACTCACAACCCCTTCTCAGGGGCCCATTTCTCTACTCAGGATTTAAACGGTAGTCCCTTGGGGTTCCATCGATAGTAACCTTCCAATTATTTATTTTTTTTTCTTTTCCTAGGAAGCCTCTTTCATGGATTCAATCATCATCTGTATCCTGAAGACTTCTAAATCGATGCTTCCAGTGCAAATATCTCCCCTGAGATCGCAACTATTCTATCTAACCACTTTAAGCTTTCCACTGGCTATAAGCCAGAAACATTTAAAACTCATTCTGGACCTTCCATCTAAACTTGACTATCCTATATGTCTCCTCCCCATGAAAAAACCACCTAACACCCAGTACAAAAGCAAGAAATGTGGACATTGTTTTATTTCCTTCTTCTTTCCATATCATTTGCATCCACTTACTTCAGCTCCATTCCCTTTCATATTATCTCATCCCGTCCCCATTCTCACTGCTACTATTTCCATGTGGACCTTCCCATTTCCTTTCTGGAGAAATGACTATTCTTTGCCTCCCCTCGTCTGGAGGCCTTCCCACCCCACACAGCAGCAATAGTGACCTGCTAAAGCACAAATACAATTATACCATTCCGTCACTTAAAAGTATTTTAGTGTCCCCCATTTGCTATAACAAACCATAAAGTATATTCTATTCAAATAGTATAATTTACAAGGTCTTCCAGACCCTAGCCACTGCCCTTCCTCCTCCTCCAGCTTCAGCTCCCTACATTCTTCCTGGGACCTTTAGCTCCAGCTACATAAAATTTCTTATATTTTTTCCAATGGGCCATAGCCCCTTCTTTGCTCATGTCACTAACTTCTCACCTACCACTATCACCAAAATAGCTCCTGTTCACAAATCTACTCAGTCTTCATGCGTGTCAGCAAGTTTTTCTCTTTCCCAGTTTTGATTAGATCAACTCCTACATTATGCTATACAATCTTATTCTAACTTTGCACCTCCCTAATTTCTGCTGAAGTATAAGCCCATTGAGAGCTGGGGATGTATCTTGTTTTCACTGCATTTCTAGTGATTTACACAGTCTCTGGTACATCAGAAACCTTCAACAAATGCTTTTGAATGAATGTATAAATAAATTATTTTTAATAATTGAAGTCTGCCAACTGTCAATATGGGAAAGCAGCAGATTCAGGAGTATCTTTGACATAAGAATGGCAGTATTTGCCCCTAAATGAATTACTCTGATCTCTCTTCTCTGCACCCTGCCTACCTCTAGATGTTTCCTCTAATTTCATAGAAAAATCACTTGCACAGGCAAGAATAAACTCAAGATTTCCAGGTTCCCTGGGGGCCAGGCCATAGCCCATAATTGTACTTTATTTACTTGCTTGTTAGTGCATGAAACTATTTTTCTATTTTCAGAAATCTCAATGTCATATTTTTACCATATAAAACTTCAGTCTGAATGACCATACAATATATTCCCAGAAACAAAATAGCACCTCTGAGTGTCTCAGCCCATCAGTGATGCAGGAAGTTCCTTTTAAAGTTTAGGTTTGGAGGTTATTTATTCTGCAGCAATTCAAGCTTGGGCCAAACTGATTGTTTTCTGTCTTAAATTGCATTGCAGACCTCAAGGAGAAGAACATAAACTGTTTGCAAATTTATAGCCTTTAAACAAAATTGCCTTAACTTGAGGGGATTCCCTTAATACTGCTTGTTATAATTTTTTTCCTCATTTTAAGAATTCACCCATTTCATATGAATTCAGATCATGAAGGGACACATGCAGGATTTGCTTCAAGCTACACACACACACACACACACACACACTGCATCTTTTTAATTTAAATTCCTTATGTATTGGGTACCACAACCAAATGACAGAATAGAAACTGGCAGGAAAGAACTTAGTAATGTTATTCCTTTTCCATCAGCACGTTAATTCTGTCAAAAATACTAGCATACTATACTCAGGCCAGCAGTCCATACCAAGAGGACATTCAGTAAATATAAAAATCATCTAGTGATTTTCAAAATCAATGACTTCACTTCCCTTGTTCTCTAGTGTAACCCCTTGGTCTACAATTTTAATCACTTTCTTGTTATTTTCTCCCTTTCCTTTGCCCCAATCATTCCATGTCTTCTAAAACCCCAATGCTAATATTTGAAGAGTATATATTATATGCTAACTATTCTTAGAACTTTCCTGTGTATTAACTTCATTATAATCCTCAAAAAATCCAATAAGCCAGGTACTCTTTTTGTTCCCAGAATGCATCTGAGGAAATGGAGACAGAGAGTAAGTGACTTGCCCAAGGTCACACTGCTGTTCAGTGATGACTATCTGTCTGGACACTCCAATGGAAAAGATCACATGTGCAATCAAACTGGTACCACCACATGCCCAGCTGGTGCCGCTAAATGGCTGAGCATTGACCTATAAACCTGGAGGTCACAGTTTGCTTCCCTGTCAGGACACATGCCCAAGTTACAGGCTTGATCCCCAGTGAGGGTAGGGGGTACAAGAGGCCAATCAATGATGTTTCTCTCATCATTGATGTTTCTCTCTCTTCCTCTCCTTTCCTCTCTGAAGTCAATAAAAATATATATATATTTTTTAAATTGGTATCACCACAAACTATAGTCACCTTCTTTGAATATCTTTTTTTAAAAATTGGTACCACCACAAACTATAGTCACCTTCTTTGTCTAAACCTTTACCCAGTTCAGCAATGTTATGCTTTTCAGTGGGCTATTTTTTTTTCATTCTCTCTAATAACTGCCTCATCACTCTCTTTTCTTCTTCTCCCTTTACTCTCAGTAGACTACTGCTCCTCTTCCTTCGCAGAGACAGTAGAAGTTATCTGACAGAAACTCCTTCAGCTTCCTATTGTCTATTACAATAGAGGGAGTTTCCCATCTCTATCCTAGAACACAGATTTTCATGCTCTTTTGCTTTCTCGGGGACTATTCTATTCTCTTGATTATTCCTTTCCACCACCCTGGTTTTGCTTTCACTACTCCACAGAAATCGCTCCTGTGTCACCAATGGACTTCCTCAACCCATATCTTATCTGCCATCTCATCTGCATTGGACACTGCTGTGACTGCTCCAACTAAAGATGTTTCCTTTGCTCTGCTTCTCCACTACCATCCACCACTGTTTTCTCCTTCCTCTTTGGAAACTTCCTTTCAGTCACCTTAGCTGGCTCCAGCTCTGCTGTCTGCCGTCCTAGGGCGCCTTTCCTCTTGGTCTACACTAACTAAACTGCTCCAGGGAAACCTTACCCACTCCCCTGGCTTCAATCACCATTCATGTGCCAGGGACTCCCAGCTGTCCCTGTGTAGCTCAGTCAATTTTCTTCCTCTATTCAGCTCTGCTTAGATGATTCATGTGTGCATAAATGCAAAATTTTCAGCATTAACCTCATTCTCTCTCCCCAAAATCCTACTGCATTATCAGTGTCCTAGATACTGGCTCAGATAAGAAACTTGATTGGCATGGTTTTTTCCCACACGTCCCATCTACCAAATCACATTGATTATATCTCCTAGATAGTGCTCACACCCATTCACTTCTCTCTGTTCCCATGGCCACCACCCTGGATTAGCTCACCATTATCTTTGCCTGGAATAATGCAAGAATTGATTAAATTGGTCAACTTTCTGCAACACAGCCCTCAACTCTGCCTCCTTATGATCTAAAGCCAGTGTAATCTATTTAAAAAGTAAGTCTGATGATGTCATGATTTTGACTGCTCTTTAAATGGAATCCCAAGTATGATGTTTAAGAGCACCAAGCACTAGCTTCTACTGATGCCTACTTGTATTTTGGTCCCACTTTCACCAGCTCTTTGCAGTATCTCAAGTGCTTCCCTATGCCCCAATGTTGTATTGCTCGTAGATGCTGTTCACATATGGCTTCTTTGCCCCCTCCCTGTCATTGCCACCAAACACTTCCTCAAGGTATCCTTCTCTAACTTCAAATCTAGATTAAATGCCCTTAATATGTGTACTTTAGCTTATTTTTCATAAATTTTATCCCATTGTTATTTATATTCCATATCTACTTTTGCTATATCCACACAGGAAGAAAGTAGGACTGTCTGGTCAACATAATATTTCTAAACTAAATTTATTATATAGTTTGTGGACTATTTTTACTAATTTTGTCATCATTTCTGTGTCATAGTTATTAGCTACCTACAGGCATTGTTAGATGCCCATTAAAGAAAATGCCACTGTGCTATCTAATTTACCTATGGCATATCCAATAATATAGAGTGGCATAAAAAGAGATTTACAGTTGTGAGAACATGAAACACAGAATCTATTATTGGTTTATTGTTTATTAATTAAGATATTATTTTCCATACAAACAACTATAAACCTACTCTTGCCCCTCAGTAGGCAGCTTTTTATTATATGTTCCAATAATAAAATGATCTGCTCATCATCTTCTTTTCCAGTTGCAAAGCATTTTGTGTCTTTGAATAGAAAGAATAAAAATGAAAAGTTTTCTGTTTTATTTCTATGTGGAAGGTGTGATAGGAATGATGCCTATTTTGTTGACAAGGATATCCCATGGCCCATGGCCCTCACTATCCACTCCCTGACCCAGAGAGGACATCCATTTTATTCTAGTGTGTTCAATCAAGCATATTATTTTAAGGTAATGAAATAGGTTGGTAATTTCTTTTTTATCAGTGAAGTAAACAGTTTTCAAAGATGACCCTAAACTATTTGTGAGAAGTTGAAAGTTTGTTGCTTAACACATTTTATTTTTCATGTGAAAGGTGGATAAAACTGACTCGTCCAATCTTTTCCAACCTGATTCTATCAAAAATATCTATAAATGTATACTATTTTATTTCCAGTGACAAGCAACTTGTTTTGGGAAAGTGAGATCAGTAAAGCATCCAAAATGGTTCCAAATGCCATGTTACACATGACACCTGGATTCTCAAAGCTGTCATGTGGGTAAAAAGCACACTTATCAAAGAAAGACAATAATGACAGCTCAGAGGTCAATACTGAAACTTGTAAGCAATTGAACCATTTAACTACTGTTTACTAGCTCAGAATTTCTCCTCGGGAATGACCTGTTGCTAAAAGCCTTGTTCTTGTAGCATTCTAAATCCATTACTTTACTCGGCTATTTTCCTAGTTCCCAATGATATGGTTTTTATCCAAGTTGCCTTATCCAAAAGCAGGGATTCTCACATCTTAGCTGGCATCATAATGACCTGGAAAGTATGCTAAAAGACAGATTGCTGGGCCCCTTACCTGGCACTTCTAATTCTGTAAGTGTCTGAAGGGGATGAAGAATTTGCATATCAGAGATGTTCCTAGTGATGCTGATAATGAGATCAAAGGCCTATCCTCTGAGAATCCCTATCCTAAAGATATGCCTTGTTCAACAACACTTACTTTTCCTTCCTACCAAATTATGTAAAACTTAGACTCCTCTTGGTCATTCTGAACGCTTCTTTATTCTTTTGTAATTCCTCTAGGCCAGTACCGTCTGAGAGAAGTATCATGTGAGCCATGATATTTTCTAAAATGAAATGTTCTAAATTAGCCCCATTAAAAAAGTAAAAAGAAAAAGATGTAATTAAAATTTTTATTCCTCACCCGAGGATATGTTTGATTATTAGTATTTTTTTTTTTTAGAGAGAGAGAGAGAGAGGAAAGGACAGAGAGAGAGAGAATACCAATGTGAGAGAGAAACATCAATCAGTTGCCTCTCCTACATACCCTAGCCAGGGACGAAACCCACACCTTAGGTATGTGCCCTGACTGGGAATGGAATTCGCAACCTTTCAGTGCATAAATTGAAGCTCCAATCAATTGAGCCATCCGGACAGAACAAGAGATGGAATTAATTTGAAAAATATATTTTATTTCACCCAATGTATCCAAAATATTTTTGTCCAACATGTAATAGATATAAAAAATACAATGAGCAATTTTTATTGCTTTGTTTATGTTCAGGGCATACTAAGCCTTTGAGAATGGATGTTTTTTCACATTCACAGCAGCCTCCTTTTGATCTGACCACATTTCAGTGCTCCATAGTCACATATGGTTAGTGGCTACTGCAAGGGCCAACACAGCCCTAGACCTTTAGAGTCAAGGACACTGGAGAATTGATGGCTCTGTGTGGTCTGCTCTGTCTGAGATTCATACATTTTCTCTGTTTAAAATATGGCTGGCTGTCAGAAGCATTATCAATTTAATAATACATTTTAAGGACAAAAACAAAACTATTACATCATTAAGTGCACACATTGATTTTGAAACACATGCCAGTATCAGAACTGTCTCTGTCTGTATTTTATGCATAAAACCAAATATAAAATGTCACAATGCACTGTTTTTCTCTTGCCATTTTGTTCTACCCAAATCCTCTCCATCAAAAACCTTTTTCTTCCAGCAAGATAAGCCACATTAACAACACAGTATTTGTGCTTCTTTATTTTTTCTTCATCCTCACCTAATCCCATACAAACATACACACAGAAGTTTGTCTATCTTTGTTTTATAAGAATAGGATCATATTGTACCTATACTTCTCTGCATAATTCCTTTCTTATTCAACAATAACTCACAAAAATCCCTTCAAGTCAGCTGGAGGTTGCAATTCATTCTTTTTTAATGGCTACAGTAGTCCATGTGGTGGGGCACCATAATTTATTCAATATTTGTGTTATTGGCAGGCATTCACACTCTATACTAGATTTTCAAGCACTAAAAAAAATGCTGCAAAAAACCCTTTAGATAGATATTTTTGTTAGACTCTAACTTCGACATTCTCTCAGCATATCTGGGTCCTTTCTTTCCAACAAACTAAAGCAGTTATCATTAGTAGTCCAAGAAAACTGTTTTAAGTCATTTTCTTAATGGACCCTCCCACAGTCATCTGATTCAGACCCATGTATCTCCCTTCAACCCTCCCCAATGATGCTGTCTCTATTCACAGAAAAATCAACATAGAAATTATTTTACTGTTTTATGCTTACTCACTTTGCAAAAAAAAACACCAGTTGACATCAACAAGATAAATGTCTTCACCGATGTTTTAAAATTAACAAAATAAAAATTAGACTGGAAATCCAAGGACCAGTACTCTATAACATACCCAGAGTAGCAGATTGTAACTCAGATAATAACTATAATCAGAATGATAAATAGCAACAACTAACAGGTGTTTTTTTTAATATTTTTATTGATTTTAGAAAGGAAAGGAGAGAGAGAGAAACATCAATGATGAGAGAGAATCCTACACACACCCCTTGGGGATGAGTCCTGACTGGGAATCAAACTGACTGCCTGTTTCATAGGTCGATACTCAACCACTGAGCGATGCTGGCCAGACAGCGACAGCTAACACTTATGGAGTGTTGATATGTGACAGGCACTGTTCTCATTGTTTTTCCTTTGCTAATTCATTCACTCCTTCAAAACTTCCATAAGGTAGGTACTCTTATTATTGTAACACTATCCCCAATTTGTGACTGGGGAACATTGTGATCATACCTGCAGTAAATGGCAGGATCAGGATTGAAATGTGGACATCAGAATCCTAATCTCCTCACCTACAAGTAAATCAATTTCAGTGACTCAATAAAGAGGTAAAAAATCACCTCAGCTCTTCTCTCTGAACCTCAGTACCCTCAGCTACAAAATGGGTACAGTCACACCATTTCCTCCAACCTTTAAGATTGCTGAGAAGAAATAGGAACAGGATTTAAAAAAACTACAGAAAGCTCTAGCAAGAGAGTTTATCTTGTTTCAGCTGGAAAATTTGGCTGAGACTATTTCCTCATCCATAGCAAACACTAAGCAGGTAAAGCGTTCTGTGCGAGGGCAGACCAAGACCTCTGCTGACCACACACAGCCTTCTGAAGGTGAGGCTGGATGTAGGCAGCCAGCTAGCACCCAGCAGGAACCACGCCAGGCCTGCTGGTCTGCCTGGAATTAGAAAAAGAGCAGCCAACCTTTCCCTCTATTGTGCAGCCTGACTGCGTCCTTCGTCTCCCTGCTCCAACCCTTGCATTACTTAATTGGAGCGCTAAGCTATAAATCTTACATACTTAAGGGCCAGGAAACTCTCTGGAGCCCTCACACCTAAAATTTGTGTGGGAGTTCAGCAATATTGAATTTTCAAATAAAATGATTACCAGGAACCTTGAAGGCAGCCTCAGAGAAAACAATCCTTCCCGGGTCTCGCCACCTGCATCTGAGTTTGCTTTTTGTGCTGGGCTTTAATGAAATGGTTTGGAATAACACAGTGATAGTGATGAGGAACTAAAAGCAGGAAGAGAGAGGCTCTCCACTCTCCACTCGGGGAGCTCCGTCAGCAATCAAACTTGTGTCACTGCTCTCTGACCAGGCCTAACAAGGCCAATGAAACACGTTCCCGGGAAGATTGCAGCCACTTAGCTCCATTTTAACTGCAATCCGCTCTAATCACTGGGTTTTTTAGAAACATTTTCTCCAAGATTTTTAAATAGTAAGATATCAGGGCACCTGATCAGAAAGCCAATTTGCATTTCCATAGCATAATAACTGCCAGACTTCATGAAGTAGAGAATTAAAATCAGTTAAAAGGAAGGACATAATCCAATCCGGTTCTACTCCAGACTGAGGCCTCCAAGCCTACTATTTGCTGAAACAATGATTTAGGTGCGCTGCCAAGCAAATATGGGATGTTTATGGTCTTGCACAATAGGAATCTGCCTCGTTTATGCCCAGAAAGATCATTTAAAGCCGATTTCTAAAAGACACCAAGCATCGATAATAAATTTTCAGACCAAGGCCAAAAATTGAGATACTCAAACAGATACTATTAAGCAGATGAAGTTATTGTCTGGAGGAGGATTTTCATGGATGCCCTACCATTTCATAAGTTGAAAGTATGTGTAAAGCGGCCATGACCTGCCCAACTTTCTTAGATTCTGGGAAGGAGGAGGCTTGGCAGGAAAGAGGATTTGGGTCATCAAGCAACAAGGACAGGGCACCTCCTACCGAGAGATCTCAGTGCCAGTCGGCCTGCCTGCCGAGATGATCACTAGACTCACACTGTGTTTTCAGCCATATCTGCTTCCAGGGAGCAATTCTGCTTTGCAGTTATGGAGGAGGGGTTGACTAAAGCTGCTGGAGGGGCCCACTTCTCTGCCCCACATGGGAGTTTTATAGCCAGATCTACCCCTTTCCATTCACTCTTTGTCTATTCACCTCTTTGCCTTCTCTCTCTCTCCCTCCCCCCCCCCCCTCTCTCTCTCTCTCTCTCTCTCTCTCTCTATCTATCTATCTCTCATATTCTAGGCTTTACCTTCTAAGCCATCCCACACCAACCCAGCTGCTATTACAATAAGGAAGAAATGAAAAATACCTGTCACAGAAAACTGACTTCTAGAATGAAGCAGAGAAAAGTGGCTGTGTGTCCCCAGCTTACTCACTTACTAGCTTTGTGACTTTGAGAAAGTCACTTGACATTTCTATGTCTCAATGACTCACCTATAAATCAAAGAAAATAGTAGCTCTTGTGAGGAGAAAAAAATAGTCATGCATGGAATTCTTTAAAAGTACTCCAAAAAAGTATTTTTGCTGAATTCCGTGTTGTCATCTGGGCCTGGGTTTGACGTGAGCTTCCTGCAAAGGAAAGCTGGGGAGTCGGGAACAGAAGGATGTCTGATTACAACGGACTTTTGGAGTAAATAACAACAGAAAGAGTCTCCTCAAGGAAAGTAGTCAACCAGGGGACAGAATAGGAGGGTTGAAATGTCAGCTCTCCTGCTGTTTAGTTCTCTGCCCTTCATCAGCTCCCTTAATCTCTATGAGCATTACTTTCCCCACCTGTGCAACATTATTCATGAAAAACGCTTTATTGCATGATGGTGAATGAGAAATTTAGAAAATATGTATACGAACATATTCTGTAAACTATAAAGAATTTTTCCACTCTGGGCCTAGGCATTCTACTACCTTATCTTGCTTATTTTCTTCATAACACAAAATGACTTGACATAGCCCAATTTAATTGATTTTTGTCTGATTCACCCCACCAGAATGTCAACTCCCTAAAGGCAGAAACTCTGTCTTATTAATAGCTGTATCACTCATGCTTAGAGCAGTCTTGTTCAGAATGAATAAATATTCAAGACAAGCATACTGGTAGTCAGCCCCAGAAAAAAAAAAACAACAACACTGAAGCAGATAAAGTTTGCCACATTGAACCGGCTCCTGCTCCTTCTCAGTATTAAAAATGAATTGCCCCCTTCCTATAATTGGGGAATTATCTACATATAAAGAAAGCCCATCTCTTCCTAGTGAATAGGCAAATGCTAGATATTCATACTCCAGTCTCCCTTGCAGCTAGGGTGCAGGTATTTTTACTAGACTCTGACCCCAGGCTTGTTACCTGTTGCAGACTTTACATTTAAAGCTAGTAACTTCAAGAACAGTAGGACCACATAGTCTTCATTCTAGCAAGGCTGGTAAGAGAGGCACCTATGCCCATGGTTCTCACAGCAGCATCCAAGATCCTGGGTTGATGCCAATGATGGGGCAAGCTGCAAGCACCCAACATATGTTTCACTTGATCATATCTGTGGCATTATTTTGGCCCTTGCTCTCGATGTATTATGCCCCGAGCTAAGTTCTTTTGGCTATTCTGGATAATCTCTAGGTATAATTTCCTCTAAGTTATGCCTGTTTTTACAGGTTTGGTTTTGTTGTTTGACTGGTAGAATCCTCCTCTTCCCCAAACTGCCCAGTGGAATCGCCATCAAACTGCACATGATTCTGGTTGCCTAAGGGACTCCAAAAAAAGTGTTTTTTTTTTCTACAAATTATACCTTCTCCCCTCCAGCCCTGCTCATTCACTCAGATCAAATTAATACATTTTGGGGGCCTTGTTTCCCCTAGGACCTTACATTCTAGAAAGCATAATCTGATCAATTAGTTCAAGCCAGGGTTTAATTGATGACACTAATTTAATATTACCCCAGCACCTTAGCAGATACTTTTAATACTTTAAAACAAAAAAAGAAAGTAATGCGTTTTTACAACTATACAATATTAGGGCCTGTGAAATCTCTTATCTATGTCTGCAATCTCAAAGGACTCGTATCTATCAAGACAGGTCACGTCCAGTCTGATCTTGGGTGCTATGTGGACTGATCATGTTATGAATGACACTGGGAATTTCATGATATTAATGCTTTTATTTTATTATTACACACACACACACACACACACACACACACACACACCCCTACTTAAAATACTTCAAGCACTTACCATGGCTTTTAGAATAAAGATAAAAAATTGTTATCAGAGCCAGCCAGGCCCAGATCTTGAGCCCTAATCTAGATGTTTAACACCTAGCTCTTGGGTCAGGGGAGGAGTGGTTAAAATCCTTTGTAGTGCTCATTGATTTGGGTAGCATCAGTGTTTCCACCATGGCCAGTTTCAAGCTACCAAAATAATGTCAGAAAGGTTACAAGATTCCTGAATACTTAAAAAATAGTCTCTTGCAGACCAATATGAGCTACCAGCTCCAGCATACACTATTTTCCAAGCCTCTAGAACTGGTTTTCCCAGCCACTTCTTATTGCACTCACCATTCTAACCCCATTCGCCTTTCAACTGCCTTATAGGGTAATATTCCCCCTTCTCCCCACCCCCCCCACACACACACAATTTTTCCATTTACCTATAACTCAGATCAGGTTCTCTGTTACAGCTTCCCACACCTTTCTGATCCTGTTCTTCAGAGGATTGATTTCATGTTATATATTTGTTTCTTCTTACATCTGATGTGATGTTTAACATCATAAGCAAGTATGGGTCTATAGATGATCAGAGAAGCTATAGACCACCTTTTCCAAAAAATTTCTATGTGTCCTTTTATGAGTGAAATTTTAGGACTATCTGCTCAGTTCTTATAACCACAAATATTACAGTTATCTCATACTTTCTCCTGGTTTCTTAGGTTATTGACACTGGAGAAGATTATTCTAAATATGTTTTCTCTGATCACTAGATAGTCTGTGTAGATGCCTTACAGGCTGAATTTGTGAGGTTGAGGTGGGAAGATAGGAAAAAGTAATGCTGATAAGACAGTGCTCCAGGCTCTCTCAGCTACCTTACCAGAGAAGTTCTGGGTTTGTATATTTAATAGATTGGTCTTCTTTATAAGATTATTTTGAATGATTTTTATTGTTGAAAAAAATGTTTGCAAACCAGTTTTAACTTTATAGGTATGAAAAATAAGTGCTCCAAGAAGTACAGGATAATAGGGAAATTATTGGTGTGCTTTCTGGAAACTTTTTTTTCACGTATACTAATTCCTGTCATTCTTTTCCCTTCTTCCCTCCTTGTTCCAAGTCCCAGTAAAAATTTAAGCTGCATTTCCCTTGGTGTTGCTTTTTCAAAAATATGAATCCTTTTTGATACTAAACCATATGGCCCTCCATTTGTATTTGGGTTACAGAGTGCTTGCCTAAAGTCACAGAGATAATTGGTTATAGAAGCACAACTTGAACCAGGTCTCCCGAGTAACCATTTCCTTTCATTCTGCTTCTGAGTTGGTCTACTGTCAGCGCCAGTGGGAACCGCTACCCAAAGGAAAGCCCACGTCCCATACTGCAGGCATCTTCTCCATGAAAACTACATTTTTATTGTTAGGTAAATTATGTTTTCTGGAGATAAAAATATAAATCTGATAAAATTCAATAGAAAAGGGTTCCACATCTTCCTAGCCATCAAATTTCTTACCTCAGAATGCATCCTCAATACTAGAATCAATTGGACTTCCAAGTTCTGAATAGAAACTCAGGATCTGGGTAAAGAATCCAGAAATGCACTCCCCGGCTTCCTATACGTCAAGGAGATATGAATTCATAGTCCATTGATGTCACTTACTAGGTATGTGATTTCACACAAGTCATTTTCTATCTTAGAGGCTCAGAGTTCTGAGGATGAGAATGCGCACCTTATATGGTTTATTGAAAAGATTAAATAAGACAAACTCCTGGCATGAAGTGCTCAAGTGATGATTGCTCTGTGTTCCAATTAATTAATATTTTTATAACTATATTACTAGGGCAAGGCCTGATATACAGGGTATCCCTCAAAAGTGTATATATACTTTATCAGCTGATGGTTCAATTTTGGAAATGGTATGTACTTTAATAAACACTGCCTTTATAATTATCCAAAGTGTGCATATACATTTTTGGGACACCCTATATTAATAGATAGATGATAGATAGATAGATAGATAGATAGATGGACAGATAGATGGATAATGTGTATATGTGTATTTGTATGTGTAAAGCCTGATCTATAAGTTCAGAAAATAATTTTGCTTCCAATATATAGCAGTTTGTTCATCATATGTTATTCAAACATATAATGAGTTTTTAGTATTTGCTGGACATAGTATTAGGCCTGGACCATAAGAAAAGGTAGATATTCAGTCTCTGTTTTCAGGGAGCTAATGATTTAAATCCTATCTGACAGATGAGACATCCTATGTTCTTAGGGGTTTCTGAGAGAGAAGATCTCCCCACACTGTTGGCAACTGCCATGCTTAATTCTCAGTTCTCTGAGCAATTTGTGTATATTCACAATTCTTTGACAATCGATGTGTCTCTGTTTCCTCTTATGCTCGGCATCAGAAGGAAGAAAGAACAGTTGGCCACCATTTGTCACCTAATAGGCCTTCATTCGCTGAGAGTTATTGAGTTATTCCTCTGTCTTCTCTTTCTAGATTAAATAATTCCAATCCCTTTAACCTTTCCTCAGAGGTCCTATTTGCCAGCCTTCAGTTTAATCATTTTCACTGCTCCCTTCTGGAGTCTCTCCAAGTCTTCTGCATTAAAATACGTTGCTTTCCTATTGAGTTCACTCTTCTAAGCATCTATTCTTTCACATAAACCAAGACAGAAGGAATCAGCTCCCAAATAAAAGGAAAAGAATAGACAGAAGGATAGATTTCCTATGTAAGGAGCTCATGTAGAACATTCACATGCTCAAGGAAAATTAGCATTTATTGTCACTACTAAGAAGGACAGACAAAACCATTTCTAAATTGTGCCAGCCATTCTGTTTGACAATTACCTAAATTACTTTTCAGCAGATTAAGCTATTAACAGCAAACTCCAGCCTTGCTTTAGTTATTTGGAAATTTTCAGAAGGCTGCTAATAAATGTATTAATGAGATCAAACAGGATTTTGTGAGTCTGTGAAATACCTCTGATCACCAAGTGGACCACAGAGAGGTTTCCATGTTATTCACAGGCAATCCCTTTGACTGGTCAGTCCTAGCAAAGTGCAAGGAACATTTCTTTGCTTTTTGTCAATTAATATAAATTAATATTTCCTGGGCTGAGATTGCAGCAAATTCAAAATAATTCCAGAAATGATCTATAAAGGTTGATAGAATACCTACTCATCATAGCATGACATCAATATAGGCAGAAGGAGGAAGATACAAAAACCAGAACCCTAGTAAAAAAAAAAAAATTTTACATATGCATGATGACTTGTTAGAGATCTCTTTTTATGAAGAGTCCCACCTGCCTTTTTCTCTTATTGTGTCATCGAGATGAACCTACCCCTGTGAGACAGCAACATTCCTCTACACACACACACACACACACACACACACACAGTTAAGATTCTAAGATTATTCTTTGGACAAATTTCCAAATCCTCTCAAGAAGCTGGGAGAACATTTACTGAATAATATTTTGCTTATTTTAGGGGCTGCTTTGTCTTAAAGCCACTGTTGAGAATTTTTTTTTTCATTCTCCATCTGGAAAAGTTGAAAGTATACAGTTGGGGTGAAGAGAACTGGTGAGAAGTAGAGAGGTGGAGAGAGAAACCACTGCCTTCTCTGGGGGATCCCAGGGAAACAGGTGGTGGCCAGCATCCAGTGCCATTTCTGAAGCTAGTTTGGCTCCGGCCAGGTGTGAGCTGAAACTGGCAGGGCCGAGAGGGGTCTGTCCACACAGCCATGGGAAAACCAGAGCCGCCTGGAAATGCTTCCTTTCCAAGTTCTCTGAAGACTCCCTCAGGTCTGGTCACAGAACAAATCCATGATTTCTTGTGGGAGTTTCCCAGGAAGGTGTAGTCCCAAAGATAGGTGAATGTATCAAACTATGTTTAATCTCAAGACTTGTAAAATGGATATAGTTATCCTTAAACAATCAGCAATTAGGATGGCCAGGAGCTTATATCCACAGCAGTGTAAGAAATGCCCTCCCAAGTGAAAGTAGACAGTTCACTCGCTGTCTCATTGTCAACCTTGACCTAGTAGATCCCTCCTACTTTTTACTAGTTCTCCATGTCCAGGCATATGCCCAACGTGTTTGTCCCCCAGAGTGAAGGAAAGGCATAAGTCACACACCATAAGTGCATGCACAATTGAGGTCTGGGAGTTCCAAAACAATGGGTGATTAAAGCCATACCATATTAACAGTTACCGATTTTATAAAAGCAAGATTCTAGTTATGAAGTGAACTACAAATCGCCCCTGTTTTATTTATTTGATAGTAAACAGAGTCTCATAAATTCTTATCAAGTGGTAAAAGAGTGAGAGTAGGGCATGGATATTGATGTATGTTGCCAGGCTACTGTGTAGTGGTTATGGCAAGTGGCCAGGCACGCTGGATTAATAAATCACTGTAGACACAACTCTGTGCTCCTTCTTTATTCCAATATGTACTTCAGAGACTTATATCAAATTATTTCAAAGAAACAGCAATTTGCACCACCCCACTCGAATCCACTGCACCCTGGGAAGCAATTTTTATTCCATTTGAATCTGAGAAATAGTATCACCAACACCGAACACTGGCATTTGTTCATTGTGAGGATTAGAACAAAGAAAAAAAAGAAAGAAAGAAAACAAATAATGGGTAAGACAGAAATGAGAGAAAGATAAGAAGTGAAAACCTAAGGGTGGTAAATTTTTAAAAACATCCATCTATGATGAGCAAGTGACATTTTCAGTAAACAGTGTCTGGATCTGAAAAAGGAAACTAAAATTCTGGTTGACTTTCAAAAGCCAACAATTTGGGTCATTCTTAAAAAAAAAAAAAAAAGATAGCCAACAGATTAAAGGAACTCCATTTATAAAAATCAAATGAACTTCTAACAAAGCTTGTTTGGGACATGAATAAATCATCTGGGCATGAATTATTCATTATTATCCAGAAACAAGCTGGGGATTCCAGGAACTGGGCTTGAGGAGGTGCTGAAACTGGGGACTGTGTGAGTTCATCAATTCAGACCCACGAGGGGAAGCCAGGGAACAGGCCTGGGGTACTACTTTCTGATGCTGACCTTACTGGACCCCCACTCGAGTGTAGAGAACATTTCAGCGGCCTTTGCACCTCAACGTATAAAGCAAATAGAGTTTAACTCATGGAACCTCACTTTAGAAAAGTGCATGTACTCAGCAACAGACACTATTTTTTGAGCACTGGGTCTTTATTTTTATTTATTTATTTAATATATTTAATTGATTTTTTTTTTTTACAGAGAGGAGGGGAGAGAGATAGTTAGAAACATCGGGTGAGAGAGAAACATAGATTAGCTATTTAAATATATTTTTAAAATATATTTAATTGATTTTTTTACAGAGAGGAGGGGAGAGAGAGAGTTAGAAACATCGGATGAGAGAGAAACATAGATTAGCTGCCTCCTACATATCCCCTACGGGGGATGTGCCCAACACCAAGGTACATGCCCTTGACCGGAATCCAACCTGGGATCCTTCAGTCCGCAGGCCAACGCTCTACCCACCAAGCCAAACCGGTTAGGGCTTTTATTTCATTGTATTATTATTATTATTATTATTATTATTATTATTATTATTGATTTCAGAGAGGAAGGGAGGAGGGAGAGAGAGAGAAAAACATCAATGATGATCAGCTGCCTCCTGCACGCCCCATACTGGGGATGGAGCCTGCAACCGGGCCATATGCCCTTCAGTCCACAAGCTGAAGCTCTCTTCATGGAGCCAAACCAGCTTTCGCTGGAATGCATGCTTCACACAGGGCACGCTAGCTAGCTGCAGTGGTTCTCAACCTTTCTAATGCCTCGACCCTTTAATACAGTTCCTCATGTTGTGGTGACCCCCAACCCTAAAATTATTTTCGTTGCTACTTCATAACTGTAGTTTTGCAACTGTTATGAATCGTACCTGTGTTTTCCAATGGTCTTAGGCGACCCCCAAAGGGGTCGCGACCCACAGGTTGAGAACCGCTGCCAGCTGTGTGCAGAAGATGGGAGCGGTGCAGAGTCTGCATTGGAAGGAGATGGCTAGAACATTCTTTCATGACCTGCGCATCGGTGGCCTCAGAGGGTGGGGCTGTCACGCTGGGGTGGGGCGGGTAGCCAAGCCAGAGCGCCTCCCAGATGCCACCAGCTAAACCCCGTGTGTGTGTGTGTTCCAGGTCCGAACTGCTTTGCAGGAACAACCATCATCCCGGCTGGCATCGAGGTGAAAGTGGACGAGTGTAACATCTGCCACTGCCACAACGGGGACTGGTGGAAGCCGGCGCAGTGCTCCAAGCGCGAATGCCAGGGCAAGCAGACCGTGTAGCGCCCGCCCCTCCGCACACGTCCCGCCCGGAACCCACACCAGACACACCCACGCCCGCCAGCTGCCACAGGGTCACCAGCAAAACCTTCTGGGGTGGACTAAAGTGACGATTTTGCCAAGGGGACGTTGCTCTCTGGCTATATATATAAAAACAAAAAACAAAAAAACAAAACATATCTATATATCTAGGACGCGGCTACCGAACCCGCTTTTTGTAATCGCCCACGCTTGATGGTGACTTTGACGACTGGATTTTCTGGAACAAAAAAAACCATCAGTGGCGCGGACAGGCCGCGGCTCCGGTGACAGCTGCAGCTGCCTGCCTGCGGCGCACCGTCCGCCCGGCTCCTCCACGTTTACGCCAACCCTGGCCCGTCCATCCCACCTGGCATTTCCCCTCCCGCGGTGTTCCTTTTCCCCACTGAGGGTCCACGGGGCCAGGCCCGGCCACCCCTTTGTGCCAAGCTGGGGTAGAGGAGTGAGTGGCAGGGGCGCGGACCCTGCCCCACCAGGAAAACCCAAAGCCTCCAAGCCACTCACCCATGCCCTGCAGGCTGAGCAGAGAGAAGGGGACGCAGAGGGACCCGCCGCTGGGCAAGGCAGGGGCCTGGCACTGGGTGCCTTGTTGGGGGAGGAGAAAGGGGGTGGGGGGGAAAAGGGGAAAGGTCCCGATTTCATTCTGACAAGCCACACATTCTATCCGCAAAACCTTGAAACTGCCAACCCCACACTAACACTGAAGTACACACACCACGAAGGTGGCTGCAGAAGCCACAGGAGACAGGTACTCCAAGCCGCAGCAGCATCGTTCATCATCGCCAGCCCTTCTCCTGATGCTGACGCCGCCGAGGTCAGCCGGTGAACGAAACACACACACACACCCTCCACCGTCAGCTGGCACTCTGAACGCAGAGCCAGGCTGAGTCGCCCCACTGTGAATCTGAACCCTTCTGAACACGGCTGGCCTTGGAGGTCAGGGTTGGCTGACGGCCAGTCGCACACGCAGGCAGTTTGTAGGGTCCAGGCCCTGTGAAAAAAAGAATCACGACCACTCAGCGCTCTGTCTAACACACAAGATTCAGGACACTCTTTCCACCTCAAGTGCTGACTTAAATTCAAGAGTAGGGTAGAGTGAGTCTTGCACAATACGATTCCATTAGTTGAGAACCTTTTTTTTTTAAATGTATATATTAGATACTGAACAATTAAAGTGAAGAGTCTCAAGGTCGCCCTGGTAATGCTGCGAGTATAGTAACAGAAAAAAATAAATAAAATAAAATAAAAAATACACAGGGTATCTGATGCCACCTCTCTGAGTCCAGTGCAAATTCAGCAGTTCTGAAACCACATGGCCCAGCTAGTTGCTTGTGTCACTTTCTGTCTTGAAAACCCTGGTGCAGATCCGGTAGGGTCCTTGAGGAAACTTGAAGGCTGTCCTTGTGGTCATTGTCCTCTCCTTTCTGCCCCTCGCCCACCTGGGCTTTGCCCAACATCTATGGAGTGCCACATTCCAGAACAACCAAGGTTCCTCCTCAGCCTTAGTGCTGTTGACATGTGGGGCGGGAACATTCATTGTTGGGGAGGGGAGCTATCCCGTGTGCATTTTTAGGATGTGGAGCCGCATCCTTGAGCTCGATTCCCTACATGCCAACGGCAACACGGCCGTGGTACCCACAGAATGCCTCCGGACATTCCCAATGTCCCCCTGAGAGGTTGGGGAGCGGGCGAAACATCAGCTGGTGGAGAAGCAGTGGTCTAGACGCATCGGTGTAGAGTGGTTTCTGCCAGGGGACATGCCAGGTGAGCTCGGGCTGAGCCTGTGGCGGGGGTGAGCCTCTGAGCCCTTTGGGACACGCACAATCAGCAGCTCCAGGAGGGCGGGCTCAGTCTCCTTCAAAGAGAGCCAGGCTTCAAGGCCATAGGTCCACCCTCAGGACACGTATTTCTTGAGTCTCATCGACTGGATTTCTCACTTAAAATTGTCCATCTCTCCTCCCTGGAAGCACCTTCTGTCCTCAAGAAAGAGTTGTCATTTTCCAAAACCCAGGTGGTGACGAGTTGGAGCTGACCCAGCTCAAGCCCACCGCGCTCGTTGTCATGATACAAATAGCCGGGCGGTGCCATCCGAGGGCGAGCATCAGGCCGCCTTCCCGGAGAACGGCCATCCGCAGCAAGGTCGGTGCCTCTCGGCTGCCACCGTGGCTACGTCACACCGACAGCCATGAATCATTCATGACCGACTCCGCATGATTTATTCCCGCACTCCAAAGTCAAGGCATCTCATACTTCAGCTTATGTCTAGACAGAGATGTATTATAGAGCTTTCTTTGCCCCGAGGTTGTCTGCTTCCAGCTTCAAAAAATCCACACTCTTGGAAAGAAAGAATAAAAATAATAAATGACAGGAATAAGATTTGCAACCCAGAAAACATCATTAAGGGAGTCATGTAGCATAGGGCCCTATGTATTATTAAGGAGTTACTCTGTTCTTTTCAAAAAAGCAGGAAGAGAGTGCCACTGGGAAGCCAGGGTACTGAAATTTTGCATCAAAGTCTTGGCACTAGGGTAGTTGTAGTTAGAATTAACTAGAATGAAGGGTAATGTCCATCAAGAAACTCTCTTTATAGAGGCTGCTCACCATGGCCTCTGTGACCAGCCAGAGAAAGGGATTTTTATTTTTTGTTGTTGGATGTTTGTTTTTTTTTCCTCTCCAAGTTTCACTCTAAGCTGTTTAAGAGTTTGTAAGCACTGAGATTTTCCCCCTTGTAGGGAGAGATGAACCTATACTGTGACAATTTCTCATGAACCATCAAAACTGACAAAAATCCTTGCACCCAGTTCATAGAGAAATTCTTCCCAAACTCTGAATAACAGAGTAATGATCCCATCTGTTGTTGTTGTTGTTGTTCCTTTGAAGGCTCCGTTTGCCACACACTGTCACCTCTGTCTTTCACTTCTGCCCACCTCCCCTTTGGTTCTCGGCTTTAACTACAGCTCTGCTTAACTAAGGGATCAACAACAGCCTGTTTGTCAGCTGATGCCTGTTTAAAAAAAAAAAAAAGATTCAGTTTCTAAAATCTTTGAAAAAATGGTGTGCCTGAAAACTAGTGAGAATAAAAACAGAAAACCTAAACACTAAACTGTAAAAAGGGGATTCTAGCAACAATATTTGATGTGTAAAGAATATATTATTAAAAAATTATTTTGTTAAATATAAAGTGTGTTAACCAGCAAGCATTGTCTGTGGTATATTTTCTTTCCTAAATTCCTCCCTGCTCCCTGCCCTCCTCATTTAATGACCAATTCTCAGTGACTTCTAGCAACCAAAAGTACGCATACCATTAGTGCTATACTCCTTTAGGATTAAGTATTTGCTTTAGCATTTGCTGGTGTACATTTTCATTTTTCATATTATGAGCCAAGGCAGACTTGGGGGTCGGAGAGGAAGCTCAAATAAACCATCATCAAGAGTATAAGTGACAGAAAAGTATTTCCCTGACTCGTATCCATACCCAATGCTAATCTATACTAATAAAAGGGTAATATGCTAATAGACTCGGTCAACTGGACATCTTCCAGTCATCCAATCCTCCTTCTGGACAAAGCTACGGGTGGCAGGGGCCGAAGCAGAGATGGTTAGGGGCAATCAGGCCAGCAGGGGAGGGCAGTTAGGGATGATCAGGCCAGCAGGAAAGAGTGGTTAGGGGTGATCAAGCCAGCAGGCAGAAGCTCTTAGGGATGATCAAGAAGGCTGGCAGAGACTGTTAGGGACAATCAGGCAACCACACAGAGTGGTTAGGGGCGTTGAGGCAATTAGGCAGGTGAGCAGTTAGGCCAGCATTCCCAGATTGCAAGAGGGATATTTCACTACCATTAGTCAGACATCCCCCAAGGGGTCCCAGATTGGAGAGGGTGCAGGCTAAGCAAAATGATTCCCCTGCCCATATACGAATTTCATGTACCAGGCCTCTAGTAGTTTATAAGTTGCCATCATCTTCTACACTGTTAAAGGAAGAGAGGAAAAAAGGCAGCCACCAAGGAAACATCAGCATGGAGTGCCCACACATAACCATCCACACCCCCACACCACCTACATTCTCTGGAAACAAGATTACACGTTCTTGTTTCTCAATTTCCCATGTGTCCAACTTTCTGCTCCCCTGTGTCTCTGGCAAAGGTTGCTTTCAATTAATTCCTAATTCAAGTTTCAAAGCATGGGAGAGAAAGCTATGAACTGTGATGGTCCTGGGTTTGTGATTACTTGAAGGTTTATATTGAGAATCTCTCTCTCTCTCTTTTTTTTTTAAGGGAACCTTCAAGATTTTGAAAGACAAATGATATCTCTGATCCAGCAACCTCACCTATTCTTTCTTTCCACATGTATAAGGAATCTATACCTTAAACCAGAGGCCCAGTGCACAAAATTCATGAGGGGGACAGGAAGGTTCCCTCGGCCCAGCCTGCACCCTCTCCAATCTGGGACCTCTCGAGGGATGTCCGACTGCTTCTCACAATCTGGGACTGCTGGGTCCTAACCACTTGCCTTCCTGCCTGCCTGATTGCCCCTAACCCCTCTGCCTGTGCCTGATCTCCCCTATCTGCTCCCCTGCTGGCCTGATTGCCTCTAACCACCTCTGCCTCACTCCACATCCAGGACCCAGGAGTCCCTTCTCTGGCCAGCTGTAGGCACTCAAAACCTGGGCCAGCTTCACCCTGGCTGGCCACAATTGCAAGGGACCATGGGTAGGCAGCTTGTCCCTCTCCTGGGCCCCAGCCCCAGCCATTGGCTTCCAGGACTGCAGGGCAGGTGACTTGCTCCTCTCCCAGGCCACAACCAAAGCCACTTGCACCCAGGATCATGGGGCATGTGGCTTGTCCCTCCCCTGGGCTGCAAGCACAGACACAGCCACCAGTGCCCAGGACTGTGGGGCAGGCAGCTTTTCCCTCTCCCAGGCCAGAGCCTGGATGGTCCCCATTCCTCTCTCCCCAGTGTTGAGTGTCTGAGCCTTTACAGCGTGAAGGCATGAGGGTGTGATGGTGTGAGGGTATGATGGCCATTTGCATATTAGCTCCTTATTATATAGAACTAGTGGCCCAGTGCATGAAATTTGTGCACAGGGGTTGGGGAGTGTTCCGCAGCCCAGCCTGCACCCTCTCTAATCTAGTACTCCTCAAAGGATGTCCTACTGCCGATTTACAGGGATTGGGCCTAAACCGGCAGTCAGACATCCCTCTCATAATCTGTGACTGCTGGCTCTAGCTGCTCAGCTGCCTGCCTCCCTGCCAGATTTCCCCCAGCCACTCTGCCTGCCAGCCTGCTCACCCCCAACTACCTCCTGCTGTTGGCCTGCTTGCCTCCAAATGCCACCCCGACTGGCCTGCTTGCCCCCACTTTGCCTCCCCACTGGCCTGCTCACTACAAACTGTCCCCTTCCCCTCACCCCCTGCTGTCCTGATCACTTCCAACTGACCTCCACTGATGGTCTGCTCACCCAACTGGCCCCCCTGCTGGTCTGCTTACCCCCAAGGTCCCAGCCCCTCCTTTTTTTCTTTTTCTTTTTTTCTTTTCAGCACCTCCTTGAGCAAAGGGAGGGCTGGTTGGAAGCAAGTACCTAGGATTTATTTATCTTCTATAATTGAAATTTTATAGCCTTCAGCGGAAGCCAAGGCCAGCCAGGGCAGGAAGCTTAGTTTCCTCCATTGCCAGGGCAACCCTAGCCTCCTAGCCTCCATGGCGGCCACCATCTTGGTTGGGTTAATTTGCATACTTGCTCCTGATTGGCTGGTGGGCGTGGCTTGTAGGTATAGCAGAGTGATGATTAATTTGCTTGTTTCTCTTTTATTAGTGTAGATGGGAGTGACAGTCTTATCAGTGAGCCTTAAACTGTACTGTCTAGTGTGTATACTTGGTTTTTAGGGAGAATGGAAGGGAGAGGGAGAGACAGAGAGAAACTTCAATGTGAGAGAGACATATCAATTGGTGACCTCCTGCACAAACCCCAACCAGAGCCAAGGAACCTACAAGTATATGCCACTGATGGGAATTGAACCCGGGACCCTCAGTCCACAGGGCTGACACTATCCACTGAGCCAAACTGACTAGGGTGGCACATTGTTCTTTGGACGAACAAGACATAGGTAGTGCCATTATGCTTTTCGCAGAGGAAGGTTAAATGAACTGAGTTAAGGGAGCTGCTTTCACTTAATTTTAAGGACTTTACATTTGTTTTATATTCCAAATATGTTCAATTGTGATAAGACTTTGATTACTTATTTTCAGGCAGAAAAACAAATGAACATATTATGTATTAAAGAATCAGAGAGTGATGATGGTGGAAGATGGACAAGTTAGAAGTGTTTTTTGATGTTTTTATTATTAAAGCATGATAGCAGAAGGAATGTTAGAGATAATAGAAATTAATTTATCATTTTGATTTTTAAAATTCCAGAGAATAGCCCTAGCTGGTTTGGTTCAGTGGATGGAGCATCAGTTTGTGGACCGAAGGGTCGGGGTTCAATTCTGGTTAAGGGCACATGCTTGGGTTGCGGGCTTAATCCAACATGTGGAGGCAGCCAATCAGTGATTCCCTCTTTTCCTCTCTGAAATTAATAAAAATATTTCTATCTTTCTCTTCCTCTTTTTTCCTCTCTGAAATTAATAAAAATATATTTTTTTTAAATTCCAGAGAATAACTTTTTCGAAGAAATAACCACCCAGAAGAGCACTGAGGGCATCTCCAGCTCTAACTTCTTACTTAAGTCACTGACATATTTTGTAAAATACAGATAAATAAATAATGTGGTTCCACAACTAGGTTAACGCTGAACATTTTTTTCTGCAACTATTATTTATTAGGTCTTATTGGGAAGTCCCAAAAGACTTCCAAGCTACTCATTGCTAATCTTGTTTCATACATTACCTCTTGCCTCCCAGATTGTTTTTTTTTTCTTTTCTTTTTAAAAAATGATGGGGAGAAGAGGAAAGAATAAGTGAAGAGAAGGCAAACAATAGCTTTCTTTAGAACTTACACAAATCTTGAACTCAGTTCTTTGAAGTGCAAATTTCAATTTAATTAATTCTAGTACTTGCATTACTATCTGGTTTTGAGTAAGCCACTTTGTTAATATTTTATTTATTTATTTATTTATTTATCATTTATTTATTTATTTATTTATTTATTTTTATTGTTCAGATTATTACATATATTACATATATTACATATATCTCCCTTTCCCCTCCATTGACCTCTTCTAGTCTGCCCCCATCCCCTGCCATAGGCCTTTACCACCCTATTGATTTTTTTACAGAAAGGAAGAGAGAGGGACAGAGAGTTAGAAACATCAATGAGAGAGAGACATCATCGATCAGCCGCCTCCTGCACGCACCCTACTGGGGATGTGTCCACAAACCAAGATACATGCCCTTGACCGGAATCAAATCCAGGACCCTTCAGTCCTCAGGCCGATGCTCTATCCACTGAGCCAAACCAGTTTCAGCATGGGAGAGTCTTTTGATCTGAGTTTTCCAAAGATGCCCAATCCTGCTCCCATTATACTTTTCTTTGCTTTTATTTGTTTTTTTGGTTTCATTCCCTTTTTAATTAATCACAACATTGGGTCAGCCAGACCCATTAACTGCATTTCTCATTTAGACCTTTCAGAGATGCAGCTGCAGATGCAATTTAATTTGTTGACCCATGATCGATAGCAATTAATAGCATCTCTTTAATCTTGTTGAAAGGTCTGTCTTTGGCTTCCATTTTCCACTATCTCAAGGGGAAGGTATCCACACATACACAGGTTAGTTAGCCTCTGGGCAATAGTTTTCCTCAACCTTCTACTTTCCTCATGACTTAGTAGCCATTTCAGAAGTCACTATTCTTTAGGGCATTTTCAACTATTGCAGAGAAGTTCATCTGCACTGTTACTTTTCTCCACTGCAAGTTGATCATGCCAATGTCATGGGCCAGGAACTCTGAGAATAATACTATGAAGTAGTTTTTCTTTTTAATTCAGAAAAATAGACTTGACTTTCTAAAGTGCATTATGTTAATAAGATAAATGCTCTGTTTTCTTGGGACTTCTCCATGTTGTATTGTGGCTAACCCAAACACTGCAATCCAGTCTCCTCCTTTTATCTGTCATATTAATTAAAGAGTTTATTCATATTCATGAATAAATTGTGACGGAAGGGGATTTGACTTTAAATGGTAAATACACAATGCAATGTACAGATGATATATTACAGAATTGTACACTTGACACCTGTATAATTTTATTAACCAATGTCACTCTAATACATTTAATAAATTTTAACAGAACACAAAATAGTACACTATCCTATTATTTACCCCCAAAAAAGTTTATTCAATAAATAATAACTTTCCAGCAAGGAAACTAGCACTGTGGTTATTCTCAATGAAGCACTTTTCCTCTGCTCTCAAGGAGCTTACATTCTGATGAAGTAAAAGCAAGGCAATTCCACAGTAATAGAGGGAAGTGCTGTGCTCTAGGTATAAATAGGTACACTGAGAATCTTGGCAAAAGGCAGGGCATTGCCCTGGGCCTGTGGGAGGGTTTTCTGGGAGATGGAACTTGTACAAGTTTTAAAAGAGGAATAAAATATGAGTGAAGTAGCCAATGTTCTCAGTTTATAAGGTGAAGTTTCTACTGACATGGGTCAGAACGTATAACTGGCTCATTTTTCTAATAATAATATACATCCAAATCAATAAACATGTTCCTGGAACCAAACAAGGAACTTTAAAAGAAGGAAAAATAAGGAAGAAAAAAATAATGAGTCACTTCTACGTTGTGAAGGAATCATTTATTTGTCTTAGTACTATTGACCCTTCTTCTCTTTGCAGGCTGATGTTGGAGATACTGTGGGTTCAGTTCTAGACCACCACAATAAAGCAAAATATCACCATAAGTGAGTCACACTATTTTTCTAGTTTCCCAGTGCATATAAAATTATGTTTATACTAAACTATAGTCTATTAAGTGTCCAATAGAATTGTCTAAAAATATAGTGTACATGCCTTAATTAAAAATACTTTATTGTTGAAAAATGATAACAATCATCTGAGCCTTCAACGAGCATAGCCTTTTGGCTGGTGGAGGTGCATTGTTAATGAGCAGTAATATTTTGAAAGGAATCTTTCTTTCTGAGCAGTAGGTCTCAACAGTGGGCTTCAAATATTTAATAAGCCAGGTTTCATTTTTGCATTTATAGAGCACAGGCAGAGTAGATTTAGCATAATTCTTAAAGTCCCTAGGGTTTCAGAATGGTAAATGAGCATTGGCATCAACTAAAAGTCAGCAGCTGCATTAGCCCCTAACAGGAGAGTCAGCCTGTCCTTTGAAACTTTGAAGCCAGGTACTAGCTTCTCCTCTCCAGTCATGAAAGTCCTAGATGGCATATTTTTCCAATATGAGGTTCTTTTTCTACATTGAAAAATCTATATTTAATGTATCAACCTTTCTTAATTTTTTTAGCTATATCTCCTGGACAATTTGATGTAGCTTTTATATCAACACTGGCTGCTTCAGCTTGCACTTTTACATAATGAAGATTGTTTCTTTCCTTAAATGTCATGAACCGACCTATGCTAGTTTTAAACTTTTCTGCTGAAGTTCTGTCAGCACTCTGAACCTTTATAGAATATGAGAGACATAAGAGCTTACTCTGGATTAGGCTTTAGTTTAAGGAAATGTTCTGGCTGGTATGGTATTCTATCTAGACTAGTAAAACTTTCTCCATATCAGCAATAAGGCTTTTTTCCTCTCTTATCATTCACTTGAGGCCTGGTGCATGAAATCTGTGCATGGGGGAGGGGAGGTCCCTTAGTCTGGCCTGCACCCTCTCCAATCCAGGACCCCTCATGGGATGTCCAATGTCGGTAGTTGGAAATCCCTCTCACAATCCGGGACCACTGGCTCCTAACTGCTCACCTGCATGCCTGCCTCATTGCCCTAACCACCTCTGCCTGCCTGCCTGATGCCCTTAACTGCTCTCCCCTGCTGGCCTGATCTCCCCTGACTGATCCCCCCTGCTGATCTGATCACCACTAACCCCTTCTGCCTGCCTAATACCCCTAACTGTTCTCTCCTGCCAATCTGATCTCCTGTAATACTCCCTCCTTGTCAGCCTGATCATTCCTAATCTTCTCTGCGTCGGCCTGCCACCATGGCTTTGTCTAGAACAGTGGTTCTCAACCTTTTTTAATGCTGTGACCTTTTAATACAGTTCTTCATGTTGTGGTGACCCCCAATCTTAAAATTATTTTCGTTGCTACTTCATAACTGTAATTTTGCTACTGTTAATGAATCATAATGTAAATATCTGTGTTTTCTGATGGTCTTAGACTCTACAGCAGTGGTTCTCAACCTGTGGGTTATGACCCACAGGTTGAAAACTGCTAGCAAGGTCGCCTAAGACCATCGGAAAACAGATATTTACATTAGATTCATTAACAGTAGCAAAATTACAGTTATGAAGTAGCAACAAAAATAATTTTATGATTGGGGGTCACCACAACATGAGGAACTGTATTAAAACGTCACAGCATTAAAAAAGGTTGAGAACCGCTGGTCTAGAAGGATGTCTGGAAGACCTACAGTCTATCTGGTTTAATTACATATTATACTTTTATTAGTATAGACTAGAGGCCCAGTGCACAAATTCATGCACAGGTGGGGTCCAGCCAACCTGGCCTCAATTGAGGAAGATCGAGTTCGGGACTGTCAGGAGAAGACGGTAGGAGGTTGGCCGACTGGCCTCCTTGATTGCAGCAAATCAGGACCAGGCCAACTGGAGGGGAGAGGCTGTGTTCAATTGGACAGTGAGCCCCACCCCCAATTGGGGGGAACCTATTAAAGATCAGTGGCCAGGGGAGGGGCTATGGGAGGTTGGCCATACAGTCCCACTCTCTATTGGTGTGTGGCAATTGGAGGAGGACCTGGCTAGGGAAGGGGCCGTAGGCCTATAGGAATGGTGGGGGCCCATCCGGGGTGGGACCAGCTGGGGGGAGTGGCTGCAGGAGGTTGGCCGGCTGGCTCTGTCCCTGATTGGGGTGAGGGACCAATCTGGGTTGGGGCTGGGTAAAGGAAGTGGCTGCAGGAGGTTGGCTTGCTGACCCCACTTTCTATTGGGGTTGAGGGGGGATCAGAAGTGAAGCTGGCTGGGGGGAGGGGCTGCAGGAGGTTGGCTGGCTGGCCTCGCCCCCACACTGGGCCAGTTTGCTGGCCACAGTGGGCATCATAGCAACCAGTCATTCTGGTCATTAGAGCATTCTAGTGGCTGGCTGTATGTATGTATGTGTGTGTGTATGTGTATATATGTATATATATATATATGTATGTATATATATATTACAACCTCCCATGGCCCTTCCCCTGGCCACTGATCTTTAATAGGTTCCCGCAACTGGGGGTGGAGCTCACTGTCCAATTGAACATAGCCTCTCCCCTCCAGTTGGCCTGGTCCTGATTTGCTGCAATCAAGGAGGCCAGTCGGCCAACCTCCTACCGTCTTCTCCTGACAGTCCCGAACTCGATCTTCCTCAATTGAGGCCAGGTTGACTGGACCCCACCTGTGCATGAATTTGTGCACTGGGCCTCTAGTCTATACTAATAAAAGTATAATATGTAATTAAACCAGATAGACTGTAGGTCTTCCAGACATCCTTCTAGACCAGCGGTTCTCAACCTTTTTTAATGCTGTGACCTTTTAATACAGTTCCTCATGTTGTGGTGACCCCCAATCATAAAATTATTTTTGTTGCTACTTCATAACTGTAATTTTGCTACTGTTAATATATGTATGTATATATATATATATATATACCTATATACACATACACACACACACACACACACACACACACACACACACACACTAGAGGGGCCTGGTGCATGAATTTCATGCATGAGGGTGTTGTTCCTCAGCCCAGCCTGCATCCTCTCCAATCTGGGACCCTTGATCCAATTAACTGGATCAGGCCTAAACGGGCAGTCAGACATCCCTCTCACAATCCAGAGGCTGGCTCCCAAACTCTCATCTGCCTGACTGTCCCAGGCTGTTTCTTCCTAACAGCCTGATTGCCCCCTAACTACTCCCTTGCCAGCCTGATTGAAATCTAACTGCTCCCCTGTAAGCCTGATTGCCCCTAACTGCCCGCCCCTAACTGCCCTCCCCTACTGGCTGGGTCAACCCCAACTGTCCTCCCCTGCAGGCATGGTTGCCCCCAACTGCCCTCCCCTGGAGGCCTGCTCTTCCCAACTGCCATTCCCTACAGGCCTGGTCCCAACTACCCCCACCAACTACCTTCCCCTGCAGATCTGGGTCCTCCTAACTGCCCTCCCTTTCTGGCCTAGTCCCCCCCCAGCTGCCCTCCCTGCTGGCCTGTTCACCTCCAACTATCCTCCCCTGCAGGCCTGGTCCCCCCACAAATGCCCTCCCTTGCAGGCATGGTATCCCTCAACTGTCCTACCCTGGTGGCCTGGTCCCTCCCAACTGCTCTCCTCTTCTGGCCTGGTCACCCTTAACTGCCCTCCCCTGCAGGCCTGATCTCTTACAACTGCCCTCCCCTACTGGCCATCTTGTGGCAGCCATCTTGTGTTCACATGGGTTGGCCATCTTTGACCACATGGGGGTGTCCATCTTGTGTGTTGGAGTGATGGACAATTTGCATATTATCCTTTTATTAGATAAGATGTACTCACTGGAATATCACTTTTAATTTCTCTTAAGAACTTCTTTGCATTCACAACTTGGCTAACAGTTGGGCATAAGAGGCCTAGCTTAACACCTATCTTGACTTTGATATGCCTTTCTCATTAGGCTAATCATTTCTATCCTTTGACTTAAAGTAAGAGATGACTATTCCTTTCATGTGAACACTGCGAGGGTACACTATAGGGTTATTAATTGACCTAATTCAATATTGTTGTGTTTCATGGAATGCAAAGGCCTGAAGAGAGGGAGATAGGCAGGGGAATGGCCAGTCAATGGAGCAGTCAGCCCATCCACAACACTTATTGGTTACATTTGCCATCTTATATGGATAAGGTCCATGGCATCCCAAAACTATTTTTTTAGTAACATTAAAACTCAGTTATCACAGATCACCAATAAAATAATAAATTTAAAAAATTTTTTAAATGTGAGAAGTAGCAAAATGTGACAGAGACATAAAGTGAATAAATGCTGTTGGGAACACATCGCTGATAGACTTGCTTGATACATGGTTTTCACAAACAGTCAATCTGTAAAAAAACACAATACTTGTAAGGCACAAGAAAGCAAAAGCAGCAAAATGAGATATATCTGTAGTCAGCTCATTCACTATTGGAATTCCCTTTTCTCTACACAATATTGGGGACCTAGCCCATTACATTTTACCAAAATATGTCCCTACATCTCAGTAGGAATTGGGATCATGCCGTCTCTCAGTGGCATTTGCATTATATTGATTCTTCCTACTTGGTACTGAGGTCAGGTGTGGAATGGAAGGCTGTAGTCCCTGTTAAAGCATCAAAAAAAAAGCAAGAGATACCTGACCAGTGAGGCTAGTAGTTGAGCATCAAACTATGAACTACAAGGTCACAGCTCAATTCCTGGTCTGGGCACATGCCTGAGTTGTGGGAGGCAACTGATCAATGATTCTCTCTCATCATTGATGTTCCTATTTCTCTCTTCCTCTCTGAAATCAATAAAAATTTTTTTAAATAAACAAGAGTTATATTTTTGAGTAAAAGTCCCATTTTAAATGTTTGGAGATGACAATATAAGGATGGCATTATGCTCTGTAAATTCACTAGATTAATCTTAAAATCAATTGTCAAGAAGTTTTCTGTGTTACAATTTACAACCAGATAATTTCAAAAAACTGCTAGGCCACATCTTATAGGTGTGATTTGAGAATATTGGATATAAATACAAGGCTTATCATTTTTAAATTACAAGTTTAAAATGTCTGAAGTGTACATGTATGTATATTTTTATCTACATATAAACAATACAGTCTATAGAAATGTACAAAGTATAGACATGGGGGGGGGGGGGCTGATGGCTGTGTTAAGATCACTTCCTTGCTATGTCTCCATAGAATTAGTACACTGTTCTACCACTTTTGTATCTGACAATTGCAGGCTTGTTTAGCCTACAGTAATTTTTACCCCACCTTTGCCTTGTTGTAAGGCATTTCATTAGTTCTGCTTATTCATAGATGTAATTTCCCATCTCTAATCATTTGTGTTTCACGTGGTCCATTGATTTCAGAGGGAGGCCGAACATGATAAGCAAAGGAGAGTTCCAGAGGAGAATAAAAATCAAGCTGCTATGGAACCTAAAGTTATTACAGTGACATTGAGATCTCTGTATTAAAAAAACACACAATCTTTCTTATTAAGTGTGTAAAACATTAACATGAACAGATGGTTGGGGTTTTTATTTGTTTCTGTTTGAGTTTTTCTTTCTTTTTTTCACCAAAAAGAATCATTTCTGCTTGAGAAGGCTTATTTTCCACTTACCTGCTCTGTTTCCTACTGACGTGGCCCTGCAAGGCACCACTCCTGTAAGATGAACAGAGAATGACTTCCCTGGGTGTCCAGACAGGCATCAGGATACTTGCATGCAGCCAGAGGAGAACGTTCTCCAAACCACGTCACTGGTTTACATTAGGCTGATTCCCATCCTGGTGGTTGGGCTGGGGGCAACCTTCAGTTCTGCAGAGAACCCAGCAATGTTCCAGGAGGCTCTCACCACGCACTTGCCTGCTTCTGAGCCTGGCAAGTATTCTGCTCTCAGAAATGTTGACATTAATGCCTGGTTGGCTTTAGAGACCCACTTGTACCTTCCCACTCCTCAGTTATTGAGCAACTCTGCAAGGCAAGGCGCACTTAGACAAAATAGTAGTGTGAGAGGCCCAGTACCTCTCTTGAATGAGAGCAGAGACAGCCATGGTTTATTTCCCACTGCCTTTCTGCCAACACAATGCTTGTCATCAACAGCCAGGTCCCTGGTTACCAAGCCCCCAGAGTCAGCAGCCTATAATAGTCTCTATTAGACTGGGTCTTTAAGAAAATGCAGTTGGCCTGGCCAGTATGGCTCAGTGGTTGAGCATGGACCTATGAACAGGAGGTCACAGTTCTATTCCTGGTCAGGGTACATGCCTGGGTTCCAGACTCCATCCCCAGTGTGGGGCGAGCAGGAGGCAGCCGATCGATGATTCTCATTGTTGTTTCTATCTCTCTCTCCTTCTCCTTTCCCTTCTGAAATTAATAAAAATATTTTTTAAATAAAATAAATGCAGTTAACCTTCAATGAGTAGGGAAGCCAGGGCCACAGCAGCAAAGCTGTAAAATAATATACCCCAAAAACCTACAATAACTTAAATAGGGGAGGTGCCAGAATTTAGATATTTCTCAATGCCAGTTGCAGAGTGCAATGACACATTTCCTTTCCTTGCACTTGCAGAAGTAAAACGAGAATATACATCTGTAATCACATATTCTATCCCATTGATTTGTTCTCACAGAAAACGGGAGGCTAGTCATCAAACTCATATGCCTATTGAAATGATGTCAACTCAGAAAAATATTCTTTGTTTACCATAAAATCTATTATTTGGTACATATAAATTTACAGTGTGTAGACCGGGTTTACAGCATCAGACGGTTTTCTTTAACTACCTTCCAGAGAAATAAAAGGGCATATTGGAAATGCATCATGCATGCAATGAAATACAACCTAGAAACATGTTCTCTAACCCTCTGCTCTGAAACACAATGAGATGCGGATTTTTAAACCTGTTTGGTTAGTTTGAGCAACTGTATACTTAGCATCATCAGTCCTGGGGTTGAACTAAATAATCTAGTGCAAAGTAATTTACTTTAAGACTTGATTTATGTCTATTGAGCTGAATCAAAGAAATTGGATCATTGTAAAGGCCCACTTCTTAGTGACTCTGAATATACGGCCAGAATCACGTTTGCAAGGCCAATTGCTTCCTTTCTTTATATAAAGAATTTATTTTAAGTGAACATATTTTTATACCTTTTTATTGACCTGCACAATGTATACATAGGAGTGCACATGTTATAAGAATATTTATAACATGGGATGTATAACTAATAACCCAAAACCCCAATATGCCCCATTTCTAGTCAATACCCTTCCCATCACCATGGCTCCCCCAGACCAGAAATGGCTAAACTTTCAAACAACAGACTAATTTTTGTGTGTTTTAAAACTCTATGTAAATAGACTCATGCAGTATATATCTTTTGAAACTGCCATTTTTCATTTAACATTTTTTGTGTGGAATTCACCCATATTGTACATCTCTTTATTTTCTTTGTAAAAATGGAGATTTCTTTTCCATGAGAAATATAATTTTTCCTATTAAAATCTAAAGTCTCACCCTAAGTTCCGGGATTATGAAGAAATAGGGGTGGTGGGGGGAAGAATCTCTATAAACATACTTTTTTTTTCCTCTTCCAGGAATGTAATAGGTAATATTAATTTAGGATTGACTGGACTCCTATATTGGAACTGCTTCTAAAAAGAGGTAAATGATAAAGAGGACCAGCAGTGAAGCAAAGTTTCTATTTTTGAAGTATTTCATTACACCTCGCTGAATTTGTCATTTATCACCTCGCCCTTTACTCTGTAGTCAAGTCTTACACTGGCCTAGAAAGAGAAGCAAAACGCTCTGACAAGTGATCTCAGAAAGGTCATATCTGAAATGAGAAGGTAAAAGAAGCATGGCATCCAGGGTGGAGTCACTGGAGACTGGAGAGACTGTCAAAGTATTTCCTGGGAAGGACAGCTCAAGCTAACAGGCACTCTGCTCTGTAATCTTTGTCTGAACACTGGGATCAACCCCGCCTCCACTTCTTCCCCTGGCTCCCTCTTTTCCACCCCTCAGTTCTCAGCCTAAATGCCATGTCTCAGGTAGCACCAGCCTCACACCTTGACTGGGTCAGGTCCCTCGGGATATTCTTCCTTAGCCCTCTGGAGTCCTCCTGCCTGACACATAGCAGATGTTTACCTAATGTTTCCTGAATGAGAGGGATTCATAAAGGAATAAAATTAAATAAATGCTGCAGTCAGCCTCAAGATACAAGATCAATTTTAGCAATGAAACTTTTGTTTCCTTCTTTTTAGTGTTCTTATATCAGAGGGGATAAATGTCTCTAACAAACAAACAAATGAAAAATTCTTGAGTGTCACTTAAATCCACTTCTTTCTAAAATGAAAATGTCTCTTTATTTCCAGGAACCTGTACATAATAGGTTCCTTATATTAGAGGCCCAGCTGCTTAGCATTTTGGTGTCAAAACCCACCTAATGAATGGAAGGTCAGTAGAGCAAAGACATTTGCATTGAAAGAAGTACATTACACCATCACAGACAAATGAATCAATGTAGACTATCAAAATGACATCTTTAAAAAGACTTGTAACTTGGGTGCCCCTTTTCATATCTAGTGGATCCACTTAGAATGATATATTTGACAGAGGGAGGAGACAGTTAAAATGCAGTGTATTTTTATGTTTTTATGTTAACCTCTAGTTTCTTCAAAGAAATTAAGACTCCTTTGGATTCTTCTTTACTTTCAAGATTCATAGACTACAAGGAAATGTACTAAAATGACCAAGAGAATATGTTAATAAAAAAGTGTTTGAGACCCTAGCTGGTTTGGCTCAGTGGATAGAGCGTCAGCCTCTGGACTGAAGAGACCCAGGTTAGATTTCAGTCAGGGGAATATGTCTGGGTTGTGGGCTTGATCCCCAGGGAGGGATGTACAAGAGGCAGCCAATTGATGATTCTCTCTCATCATTGATGTTTCTATCTATCTTTCTCTCTCCCTCCCTCTCTGAAATCAGTAAAGATATATTTTTTTTAAAAAGTGTTTGGGCTTTCTTCAAAAGTGATAAGGATGGTCATATACCAGGTCCAGTCTTCACAATTGTAGAGGACCAGCATGACCAACTGATGATCTGGTCTGGCACCTACAATAAAGTTGAAACAATGATTATTTTGAGATTTCTTTAGGGACAAAGAATTCCTAAAATTCCAAAACTGGAAAGACCTCAGAGATTGTGAATTACTTAATCTGAGGGGCACTAATTATTAACAATTTAAATATAAAGGTATTTACATTTTTAATAATTAAAACGAATTTATAGCACATTATTCCACATGATAGCAGCAGTCCTATAATCCTAGTCATGTAACCATTTCCCAGAAACTTTTAGCCAATACCTTAAAAAGCTAAACTGAAACTTGGTTTTATATCCTCTAGGACATTTTTAAACACAATATTTACTATTAAAATCTGATTTCAACCGATAAGTGACACAGAAAGTATCTAAATTAAGAATTCATCCAGTTTCTTTCAATAATCTACTCTGTTTATCAAAACTCTCAGCCAAAAGAAAGGAAATCTTATATAACACTATTAAATGCATTAATTTAACTCAAAGATGATTTAATGAGCATTTTTCATTTTTTACCAAATGGGAAATATTGGGCTTCATGATGAGGGAACTACAATGAATACAAAAATAGTTTTTTTCTCAAAAACTTTATAGGCTAGTGAAGTACAGACACACACAAAACTGTTAATAAAATTTCAATATATAGAGGTTTACGTAGGATGTGATGGAGCATAAAAGAGGGTTAATTATTTTAAATTGGATTGTAGGAAAGGCTTTCTGGAGAAAAATAAAATGCTGTGGCTGATTCTTGAAAGATGAACAAGGGCTACCAGGAAGTGGAGATTCAAGCACGCTATTGCAGCCAAGGGAACACTGGGAATAAAGACACAAAGTGGAGCAACATTGCCAGTGTGGAGAGTCAGAGCAAACCCATGATGCCTCAGACTGAGAGATGAAGCTAATCAGGCAGGTGGAGGCCAAGTCGGGAAGGATTTTGTGAGCCCTGGAAAGAAGTGAAACTTTAGTCTTTAATGCTAAGAAACCACTGAGACAATGTAAAGAGGGGAGCTCCCTAGTCAAATGTGCACTTTGGAGAGAGGATTCGGGTTCTAGCTACACCACGAAGATGCCTCTGGGGAAAGTGACATGCTGCTGGAAGCAGGATTGGATGACAGCTGTGCTCAAATCAAGAGAGAGCGAGGGTCTACACTAGAGCACTGTTTATAGGGAATAAAAAGAAGTGGGTCAATTTGAGTTAAATTTTGGCAATAAAATACTGAGGATTTGAGAATAAAATATAAGACTTGAGAGAAGGAAGCAGTGTAGCCTGACAGAAAGCTGAAAGGTAAACCGTAAATAGATTGGTTTTATGAGAATATGACTTTAAACTGTAAGCATTTTCAGTTAGGGGTGATGGTGAGATTTCTAAGTAGCTCTCTCCAGCAGTCTATTGGATATGAATTGAAAGTTCAAGGCCAAGCTTAAGATAGGGATACAGGTTCCATAGTTTTAAGAATATAGAAGAGTTAAAATAATAAAGCAGTTAAGCTTGCACCAGTAAACACTATTGGGCTAAAAAAACACCCTATCTAATAAAAGGGTGATATGCAAATTAACTGTCACTCCATCACAAAGATGGCAGCGCTCAGAGCCACAAGATAGTGGGGTCCAGTCCTCTCAGCCTTGCCAGAATACCCCTGTCTCACGGGGGTGGCCACTGAGAGCAGGCAGCATGAGTGGCCTGGCGGAATACTTACTCTGTTGCTGCAGTGAAAAGGCAAGCTTTCTGTGCCCAGCCGCAGATGGGCCGTTAGCCAGGCCAGGGTGCAGATGGGCCTCCGGGGTGTGGTGAGCCTCTGAGCAGCAAGCGCAGTGCGGCCAGGCCCTGCAGAGAGCTATTGGCACACAGATTCGTGCTCAGGGCTACTAGTCAACTGTAGCAGAGAAACAAGCCAAACAAAGATACATGTGACTGTAATCAAATGATAAATCTGTATGGCTACATATTTTACTGTATTCTACTCATGCTAAGGTTCTTTCTCAGTGCTTCCAATGGTCAAAATGGTGACATAAGATGATTTCACTTTGGACAGTGGGCACATAGTGCAATGAACAGATCTCGTAACATAGAAATCCATACCTGAAACCTATGTGATCCTATTAACCAATGTCACCCAAATACATTTAATTAAAAAAAGAGAAGAAAAGAAAAAAGGAACCCCTACCAACATACCTCAGTGGTTGAGCAATGACCTATGAAGCAGGAGATCACAGTTCAATTCCCAGTCAGGGCATATGCAAAGGTTGAAGGTCGATCCCAAAGTGTTGGGAGGGGTGCAGGAGACAGCCGATCAGTGATTCCCTTTCATCATTGATGTTTCTATCTCTTTCTCTCTCCCTCTTCCTTCCTCTCTGAAATCAATAAAAATATATATCTGAAAAAAGAAAAAATACTCACTAAATCTTGTTCACTTTTATTTTAGAGAAGGAAAGCCAAGAGCTGATACTGGATTAATGTTGAGAAAAATGTAAGTGGCCTGAAGAAAACTGATTCTTAGTGGTCTTAGAGAAATTCCACAGAAGCATTGGTGTTACCTTCCCCATGTAGATAAATACATACATTATATTGCTGGAAAAAGGGAATGGGAGTAATTTGTTCTCATGCAAATAATTCTTACCTATACGTGCTGAAATGCTCATTTTTTCAGTCCATTAGGTTCAATTTAATGCATACAGAGCACGTCTAGAATTGATAGGACTTTGAAGATTTTCTTTTTAATTTTATTCAGATGAAAAACTCTGAGCACTGCTTGATAGTTCTCGCACTTACACAGCATCGGCAACAGGCCCCGCAGGAAGCGTGAGGCCAAGGTTAAAGCCCTTCTAAGTCAAGATGCTACAATACCCAAAGAACCAATTTTCACAATATTGTATGTCTTCTGGTATTTTATTGGCATTCCCAGAATCTGAGAGCAGAAGGGGTGCACTGGGACTCATTTTAGTTGCAGATGTATAACTCTTGGCATTAAATTTTCCTTAACTTTCAATAAATTCAAGGTTACTGCTTTAGCTTATTAGACTTCAGCTAATTTTATACCATGTACCAAAAAAAAAAAATCAAATGCAGGAATGCTGTTTTCCCCAAAATATAAGATAACCGTGGGTCCTAGTTTCTGCTGAATTAGCAAGTGCATGCTAAAGAAAGAACAGCCCGCTTTTCCTCATGACTACCTGAGTGGCTGTCTGTATACAAAGGATAGGCCTCTCTGGCTACATGGCATTTCCTTATATTGTTTCTTTATTATTAGAGATGAGTTTCTCTATTCCTAGCTATATTCATTCTCTTATTTGAAAAATGATAGATTAGAAGTAGAACAGGGGTTGGGGTAACATCGGCGTAATATATGAGCACACTCTCTGGCAGCAGCTCAAACACAATGCAAAACGTATCTTCAGGGCAAAAAATCTCTGGTGCCCTTCTATTAGCTGATGTGCCTGAAACTCAGCCTTCACTGACACTTCATCCCTAGCTTCCCTGCATTAATCTGACCCAGTAATTTGATGAATAATATTTCACACCTAAATTTATATTTGAGCAATATTTTGCAATTTTCAACATATTTTCAAATCTTCTATTTTATAACCCGAGGACTCACTGTAGTGGCAGAGCAGCTATTATTATCGCGTTTTCTTGTGGGAGAAACTGAAGCTCCAAGTGGTAAAAGAGTTTGCACAAATTGTATGATTAATAAATGGTGGGACTGGTCTAGAAGCCCTGTCTTCCATGTCTAGCAAGCTTTAACTTCACTCTACCCCAGGCATCCCATAAAAATAAATAAAATCCCTGACATCTTAACCAGGCAAGGAATAGTGCCTGGTGTCATAGAATAAAGGATTTTTCTCATGTTTCTTAACTGGCTGGAGCAGATGACAGCACGATTGAGAAATAAACTTTGTCTTTGACATTCCTACCCCATTCCCCAGAGTCCCATTTCTCTCTCCATCTTTTAACCTCCAGGTCTGAATCCTGAGGCTAGCACCTTACCATCTCTTTCTAATAAGGAATTTCCCTATTTCTTCACAAGATGCAAATGTGACTTTCTCTCTGAAGACTTTACTTATTTCTCCTGGAATCATTTATTGTTACCTCCTCCAAGGAACCAGAGAATAGCTTTGTCCATACATTTCAATATCACTCATTACACTATGTCTTAATAGTCCATATTATCCATTTTTCCCCACTGAACTGTGAATTCCCAAAAGACAAGTACCTATCTTTCATCTTTGTGTCATCCACAGTACCTAGAAGAGGCTCTGGCACATAAGAGATATTTAAGAAGTGTTGGATCTGAAAATGTTTAGCCTAAACTGTCAGTGACAATGCGCTTTCTCTCTGACAATAACAGATGGACATAAATGTTAAGAGAAAAGGTCTATACTTAGCAAAATTAATTAATCTCTGGTTATGAAATAACAGATACTATGATAGTAGAGGAAGATTCTAGGGACAGCAGAATATTCTTAGGATTTCTCAAATCATGTTACATAGGCAGTTTCCAAGACCAATTCAAATTATTTTGATCAACTAATATTTACAGTTAGCATTTAATATTCATAGGCATTTGTTCACAGTCCTCTATTATCAAAACATTTTGCAAAGGATCTTGGTTTTCTTCAGAACCACAGTCTGTAGAAGATCACCTGTTTTTTATTTTCCATTTCCAAGCCATAAGGTAACCACTTTTTAAAAAATTTATTTGAAAGAAAGAGGAAGGGAAAGAGAGACAAAAAAGAAACATCTATATGAGAGAGAAACATCGATTGGTTGCCTCCCATACGTGCCCCTTTCTGGCATCAAACCCACAACCAGGGTATGTGCCCTTCAGTTCATGGGACGACATTCCAACCAACCGAGCCACACCAGCCAGGGCAAGGTAACCACTTTTTAAATTCTTATTAAATCATGTCTCTTATTTGACCTCCATTTTATACATTAAAAAATTCAGTTGTGAGCACTTGGTGATGGTTTTTAATAAAGATCACTTAAGAACAGAGAACCACAAAGTCGTGCTGAGAAGCACATGCTGGGACCCCCACAATTCCAGAGCCCTCTGGAGGTCACTTGGGAAAATTCAAAACCTCAAATGTTAAATCTGCAAATGCCAGGAGTTTAATATATAATAAGTGCCTATTACATGCAAGACATTGTGGTGAGTGCTGTAGAAAATTCAATATGCATAATTGTCCCTGTCTTAAACAGTCTACTAATTAACCCACTACCTCTATCTCTGTTGTATTAGCATTTGAGCTTACATTTTTAATAGAACTCCCTAAAGAAATAGCCTAAAGGCTTCCAGTCAAGATGGTCCCTGGAATTAATGCTTCAATCTTCTCTAGGACTACTCACATACAGAGTACTGATAGATCAAATACTTCAAAAATATTAAAAACCACCCTAACTGATTTGGCTCAGTGGATAGAGCATTGGCCTGCAGACTGAAGGGTCCCAGGTTCTATTCCAGTCTAGGGTATATACCTTGGTTGTGGGCACATCCCCCATGGTGGGTGTATAGGAGGCAACGGATCAATGTTTCTCTCTCATCAGTGTTTCTAGCTCTCTATCCCTCTCCCTTCCTCTCTGTGAAAAATCAATAAAATATAAAAATATTAAAATCATAGACATTTTAAAATACATAAATATGCATGAGATGAAAATAGAACAAAAACAGAGATAAATAAGAGCAATGGCCACCAGATCAAACAGATTCCAGAATTATTCACAATACGTGAATAATTTTAGACAACAAAAGTCAACATGATGAAAATGACAAGTATGCATAAGCACTGTGTTGCATATTGACCTACACAGGTTATCCTGTGGAAAAGCTATTGTTTAATTGTTTGAACGGTGAAATGAATTACCACTTTTCCCATGAAACATCATTTCTTACAAGATACCTGTGTGTGCATGGACCAGATTCCGAGTTTTAAATGGAAATGTGAGAACTACCTTGAAACAGAGATTAAATGAGATCTCTGGAGTTACAGCGCTTCAGGTACTAGCCAACTCTATAAGTTGGCTAGGGACTGTGTACCACAAATTACATAGCTGAGGTACATACAAACTCAAGATGTCAGCAGGATTTGGTTCCTTCCAAGGACTATGGAGGAAAGATCTGGTCCAGACCTTGCTTCTTGGCTTATAGGAGATTTCTCTAAAGACTCTACCTCCAAATAAGGTCACATTCTCAAATACTGGGCATTGTGACTTCAACATATAAATTTTTGAGGACACAAATCCACCCATAACATCTCTGGCACACTGCCAATACTTAGAATATATAGAAAGAAAAAGGTTTTCTTCCAGAATGTTACATTCCTTCCAACTAAAAGTGAGTTCATTTAATTCACCGGTCAAATGTCAGGAGGCAGGCTCGAGGAGTGGCAGAATGAGGTCTTCGGTCTCAGCGCCTTCTTTTCTAGATGTATTATGACACCTGCACTGGTGAGCCTTGCCAGCTTCTCACTTGTCACTCCACCCGCAGTGTGCTGGGGGGTGCAGGGTAGTACTAGCGATGCCAAGATCGTATGTTTAATTCCCATCAGAGCTAATTAACTTCACTCATCCCTGCTTGTATGCGGCCACGTAGCTGTTGCCTGCTGACCAAGGGACAGCTGAGGCCAAAAAAACCATCAGGGCACTGGCTGTTCAAAAGCCCTGACTTCTGTTCTGAGTCCCAGAATCTATTACCTAAGAGCAGGCTAGGGGCCATGGGAGGTTACATTTTCTCCATTCACGCTACCACTCTCATGTTATTTCAAACCTCCATAACCAAGGGATTAAAACCGTGCAAAAAAAATCTTCACAGAATGGACAGTCTATACAAACCAATAGCAGGGAGCGGCAGACTCCGATAGAGTGACCTGAAGGCAGTATACCCTGGGATGAACACTACCCTCTCCTCTGGTCATTTCCTTCTACCTAATTAAATATATCTAAATTTGGAAATAATTACAAATAAGTTTAAACTGGACAATCTTTACTTACATATATTCTACTCCCCATTTATCAACTAACCCAGCTTTTTCCTCTGTAAAAGATTGGGCATTCTACAGAATAAGCTTTTTATTTATTTTTTAAATATATTTTTATTGAGTTCAGAGAGGAAGGGAGACGAATATAGAGAGAGAAACATCAATGATGAGAGAGAATCATTGATTGGCTGCCTCCTGCACGCCCCCTACTAGGGACCGAGCCCGCAACCAGAGCATGTGCTCTTGACGGGAATCAAACCCAGGACTATTCAATCCGCAGGCAGACACTGTATTCACTGAGCCAAACCAGCCAGGGCCGGAATAAGCTTTTTAAAAACTTTGAAAAAAAAATCTGTATTCCCCCCCCTCCTCTCTCTCTCTCTCTCTCTCTCTCTCTCTCTCTCTCTCTTTCTCTCTCTCTCTCTCTCTCTGTCTCTTTATTCATTTTGGTCAAATCTTTGCTATAAATAAAGACAGAGGTTTTCACATGTAGATGCAGAATGCAGTAATCACATTCCAATTTCTAATAAGTGCATTCCAAATTTCCAAGTTTTTCTCTTCTGAGTGTAAAAGAGACTCAGCTCCTTCCTGCCTCAGAAACTCGAGCCTTAGAATTGATGTGGATTATAGTGTGGAGAAGTTAGCTAGGAACACAATTCACTAGACTTTTCTTTGCACAGATCTGGGGAGGACTCTATTTGCACTTTTCTCCTTGTTAATATCTTAGCAATGATGACCATAGAACATGTCTAAGCGTTCTCTTGGTTACAAGCAACATAAACTTAATTCGACCCAACAAAAAGAGAATTTTTAACGCTCATCAGTCCAAGTGTCCACTTTAGGCACAACGGGATCCAGGTACTCAAATTTCAGGCACCTGCTACCTTTTCACCTCTCGGATCTTTTCCTCATATAAGATCAACTAAAATAATGACACAGAGGTCCAACAGGAGCTCTCAAATCATATCCTCCTGGTGAGTTTAGCAATACCAGAAGAAAAATATAAAACTTCCTTTTTTCCAAAATTTCCAGCAAGAATCCCAGATGTCATGATCACATGCCCATTCCTGAACCAAACAGTGTATCTCGGCAGATGCCTGGCCCATGTGCCTGCCACAGAGGATAGAAGAGGGATCAAACCCTACCTCAGTCATATGGATTGAAATACGTGAGGGCTGGTTCCCCAAAGGAAACTGGGGTGCTGTTATCAGAAGGGGAGGTGGTAGACAAAAGCAATAGATATTTGTTATCAAAAGCCTAAGCTGTTAGCACAGAAACAAACACTATTAGTCACAAGAGGGTGGAGTCAGAAAACATACTAAGCTCACTACAAACTCATCATCATAATTGGAAAAAAATGAATTAAAAATCCATTTTCTACTGCTAGAGAACCAAGATTGCATTATCATGTGGGCAACTAAATATAAGTGTAGTTATCATTGCTCTGTGGGCATGAGAAAACAGCAAATGAAGAGTGACACAGAAAGGTCATTGAACTCATGCCCAGCCGCCAATACAATCACACATAAGCCTTCAATTTTTGAAGACCCACAAAAACTACTATCATCATCATCCCATTATAATGAAGTTAATAAGAAAACTGATATATGTTGCCTTTCTAGCACTCTCCATGCAAGGACTAGGTCCTTTTGTCCATGTCACTAATTCATTTTTTGTAACAATTAGTTTCAATACTCCTGAGGGGCATGCTACTTTCTCACCAGGGTCAAGTGAGGCACGTGGATAAAACCTGTGCTTCTGAAAGGCATGAATGTCCAGTCCTGATCATGAGTCTCAGATCAAAATAGATTCCCCCACTCTACAGACTATTCACAGGGACTTCAAGAGGCTGTGAACGAGAAAATGACCTCACGAGGTGTATGTTTTCAACTGCCAGTTACAACAACATCCTGTATGACACTGGAGCTCTTGAATGGCCTGTCCAGTCATGGAGTCAGCCATAAGAATTGGGCATTTTTTGGTCCCATTGTAATATTCTATCCTAATTAATGACAGTGTCACACTGTACTTAATATAAATTAATTCTGTGTTTGTCCCAATAACCCAACATCATTTGTTTACGTTTCATGCGTAGCCACATTTTTGAATGCATTATCTGGGCGAGGGAAACGATATTCTGCTCCAGAGTGGTTTTGGTTTATTTTTGAAAATCAGGAATTAAATAAATAAACGAGTCACCATATGTGCAGCCTGGTACATTGCTTGCGGCACTTAGCAGGGTCAGATTATCAAGTTTCATTATTTGATATATTTTTTCAGGCTGGCAACAGAGTTGCAAGGAATTGATGGGAGCAGCAAATTCATTTTAAAATGGGTTTATCGCTTCATCAGGTATTCATTTAAGCAGAATCCACAGCATAACTGGGTCTCTTTGGCCCTATGTGACATGTTTTTCCAAATGGAATGATAATAAGTCTAGAGATGGAATATGTAGTTAAAGATTACCCATCGCCACGGGGCACCCAGAGAGTTAAGGAAGGAATTACTTTCATTCTCAAGCCACTGCTCCCTAGAGGATGAGGGCCAGCTGTTTTAAGACCCCACCGAAGGGAAATCTAGACATGCCACAATGCTTTTGGATTTTAAGAAATGAGGCTCACAGCTATGTTACAGGGAACCATCATAAGGGATTTTGTGTCTGGTGAGAAAAATTATAAATTGAACATTAAATAAGGTATTATAATACATTTTCTTAGAGCTACTAAGCCAGATCAAATAGGGAAAGGGCATTAAATTAGTTAAGAAGATAAAATTATAATACCAAAAAAAATGTTATTAAGAAACTTCAAGCTATTTCAGATTTCCGGAACGTGGTGAATGTTGCATGGGATATGCACACCAACCTAAAATCTGCAAAATTCGAACTCTAGCCTGAGATAAAGACTGTTAATTTGCTGAGTTCTTGTAGAGCACCTTCCACTTAATACATTCTGTCATGACCTCCTCAAAAAAGTCACTTCATAATATGCATTGTTGATCTTCCAACTGCATTAAGACATTATATTTTAAAAATGTGAAAAGCTATAGGTGGAATAATGGTATGTCCAACAACAATGGACAATACATACCATGGCAGTTTCATCTATAACAGCGGTTCTCAACCTGTGGGTCGTGATCCCTTTGGGGGTCAAACGACCCTTTCACAGGGGTCGCCTAAGACCATCGGAAAATGCAGATATTTATATCACGATGCATAACAGTAGCAAAATTTCATGATTGAGGGTCACCACCACATGAGGAACTGTATGCAAGGGTCAAGGCCTTAGGAAGGTTGAGAACCACCATGAAAGGATAATATGCTAATTAGACCAGACATATTCCAGATGTCCTTCCTGACAAAGCCAGGGCCGGAGGAAAACCAACCCAGTCCTGGGTGCCTGTGGGCAGCCCGAGGGAAGCCTGCCCAGGTTCCAGGTGCCTGAGGGCAATAGAGGAGAAACCCAGGCCCTGGGTGCCAGAAGGAAGCCTGTGTCGGCAGCCTGGGGAAGAAAGACCTATTCTTGCACAAATTTTCATGCATCGGGCCTCTAGTCTATAATAATAAAAGCATAATATGCTAATTAGACTGGACAGCCAAACGACCTGCCAGATAATTTTCCAGACATCCTTCCAGACAAAGCTGTGTGGCAGAGATGGTTAGGGGCAGAGATGGTTTGGAGTGATCATGTAGGCAGGCAGAGTGATGAGAGGCAATCAGGCAGGCAGACAAGTGGTTAGGGGTGATTAGGCAGGCATGTGAGTGGTTAGGGGCAATCAGGCAGGCAGGTAAATGAATGGTTAGGAGCAATGAAGCAGGCAGGCAGAGTGGTAGGGGCAAGCAGGCATGCAGGCAGGCTAGCTAGCAGTAAGCGGTCCTGAATTGTGAGAGGGATGTCTGAGGGGTCCTGAATTGTGAGAAGGTGCCAGCCATGCTGAGGAACTCCCCTCCCCAATATAGAAATTTTTGTGTACTGGGCCTCTAGTAAGATTATAATAGAGCTGAAAAGTTTCTACTGCCTAGTGACATCTTAGCTGTCATAACATAGTAGGGCAACACATTACTCACCTGTTTGTGGTGATGTTGGTATGAACAAAGCTACTCTGCTGCCAGCTGTATAAAAGTACATGCCCTAGCCAGTTTGACTCAGTGGATAGTACATCAGCCCATGGACTGAAAGATCCAAGTCAAGGTCACGGTGCAGGCTCCATCCTAACCTTATCAGTGTGTGTGCAGTAGGCAACCAATCGATGTGTCTCTTTCACATCGATGCTTCTTTCTTGTCTCTCCCTCACCCTTCTACTCTCTCTAAAAATCAGTGGAAAAATATCATTGAGTGAGGATTGATAAATAAATAAATAAATAAATAAATAAATAAATAAATAAATGCCACATAGGTTATAGAAGTAGGCCATGCCATCTAGGTTTGTATTATACACTCTGTGATGTTGGCACAACACACCACAAAATTGCCGCATGACGCATTTTTGGAAGGAATCCCCGTTAAGTGGCACATGACTACATTGAAGAGCATAGCTTAGATCTACTGTGTAAGTGGACTAAGAATCCTGCCGCAGTCCAGACCACTGGTTCTCAATCTCAGCTTCATAGCAGACATAAAATACCCCATGCCCAGGCCAATGAAATCAGAAGACTCACTAAGGATTTGTCCCAGCCATCAGTATTTATGATAACAAAACTCCCCAGGTGCTTCTACTGTGCAGAAAATTGAGAACCATTGACTTAGAGCCGTTCTCAATGTGAGCTACCTAGAGCAGTAGCCTCAGCATCACCTGAGGTCTTGTTAGAAATGCATATCAGGCCCTAACCCAAATCTCCTGAATCAGAAACCCTGGGAACAGTAAGCAGCGGAACAGACGGTCTAGACCAGTGGTCGGCGAACTCATTAGTCAACAGAGCCAAATATCAACAGTACAATGATTGAAATTTCTTCTGAGAGCCGAATTTTTTAAACTTAAACTATATAGGTAGGTACATTGTTGTTAACTTAATTAGGGTCCTCCTAAGCTGGACTTTGCTAAAAACATCCTCAATCTGATTGAGGTACTGTACACTCAAGGGGCCAAAGAGCTGCATGTGGCTCTCGAGCCGCGGTTTGCCGACCACTGGTCTAAGTGATTCTGATGGATGCTGAAGTATAAGAATCATGGACCTCAAACCTGGAGTGGCCCAGAGAAAGCTTGGATCTGCAGAGCAGGGACACATACCTTGGATGTCAATCTCTCACTGGCCTATAGTGAAAGTGTAGAGAGCCAGGGTGGATCCAGACTCTGATGAACTTGGTTACTGCAATTTCAAGACCTTCTTAAGAGAGAGAGAGAGGGAGAGGGAGAAGAATACAAAATTAAGTACAAAGTAAATATTTATTTAGAATCAGAGATATTATATAGATAGATAGATACATAGATACATAGATACATAGATACATAGATACATAGATATTAATTTCATGGTAACACGTATCACAAACTACAAGATAACAATGCTTCATTCATTTATTCCCTGGGACTCCTTTATAACACTCACTTCTTTATTTTTCCACTGAATACTATTTGATTTATTTTTTATAGAATAAAATTTTTGTAATATTTTCTGCAGAAATAAAAATGGTAATCCATTCTTTCCTCTAGAATGGTTTGTTTTGTTTTACTGAAAGGTAAGAAAAGAGTGTATTTGAGGATTTTGTTGAATTTGGGAAACCTCTATTGTGTTTCATTCATATATGAGCTATAGGATTTAGGGGCATTTTAAGGATTTTATTACAGCAACTAACCCTAAACACTCTCAAACCACGGCCTGGGAAGCCGTGTTTGCAAATGAGAAGCCTAATGCTTCGTTTTCTTCATGCTAAATCTGCCTGGTACAGACTTCTGCTAAATTAACTACCCCAATCAACCCACCATCTAGGTAACTCATTCTACTTCTGGAGGGTGAGGCTGGGGGAGGAAATGCTATGGAAAGCTAGTGCTCAGGAAAAATCCTTTCTGATGGAAAGTAAATGAAAAGAATCTGTGTTTTGTTTGTTTGTGTGTGTGTGTGTGTGTGTGTGTGTGTGTGTGTGTGTTTCCCTGAAAAAGAAGGGGCAGCTTTTGGCGTGATCTACACATGGAGAAATGTGTGCAGTCCACTAAGGTCACCCAATCAGACTCCCTCCCCTGTATGGCTTTGAAAAAGTGTGAGGCTTCAGTTTCTAAAACGAGGAAGCCCCAGTGGGGTCCAGTGTAATTTTGTAGATAATGAAAAAAGCCAAATGTATACTGTGGTGGTGAGTGCCAAAGCCTGCTTCCTATCTTGGTGAGAGCTGACTGTTCAAAAATTAGAATAGTGCTGAAGACCATCATCAGATATAGCCTGATGGAAGAGAATTAGCATTTGGATGCCGTTCAAAATGGGTTTTTACTTTGGTTTATTCTCAAATAAGTAGCAGATGAATATAGAGGACAAAGATAAAAACACTGATTTAAAGGGATAGCCTGGCTAGTCTTCTCACCTCCTAGGGGTACAGTGGAGGCCTGGTATGAACTACCCACCACCTCAGAAGAGCTTGAACTCAGTGCTGTGAACCTCAGCCGCTTCAGCCCCCACTTTGCTTAACATACAAAAACAATGGTTCTATCACTTGGGGAACACTTCTCCAGGTTCCAGTTCTCAAAATCCCCACCAGGCCAGCACTGTGGTATTCTCTCCTTACATGCACCTGCTTTATGGCCTCGGGAGCTTTCTATTTTTGTCTACTCACCTGCATAATACCTGGAGCACAGCAGGTGCCGAAAAATATTCATAAGATGAATGAATGGATGAGCTTAATATTTATAGGATAGCAAGATAGAATGTGGTAAGTACAAAAATTGAACCTGGTACAGTGTTTTCTTTTAGTTTGATAGGTTAATAACCCAGCACCTAAATGAACACCTCTTTACAAACTGCCCTTTCTCAGCATATGTCGGCTGAAAGGCCAAAATAAAGGCAGAACATGTCTCGTTGAGGAATTCAAGAATGGCTTAATGAAGTAGGTGGCATTTTGGATGGGTTTTTGAAAGTTGGAATTTGAAAGATGACATATTTCAGGAAGATATTCCAGATGGAGGGGACCTAATTAGAAAAATATATAAAAATAGGAAAGCGTGAGGCGTATTTACAGAACAGCAATACAGTTTAACTGAAATGCAGGATGTCCGAAGGGGGAGAATACTATACTGCAAGTTTGGGTCTGGAGTGTCAATCTAAAGAGTTGTGATTTCCGTCAGTGGAAATGTGGGTGCCCCAGGAACTTTTGATGAGGAAAGTGACATGTCAGAACTCTACTTTGAGATGATGCATCTGCCATTAAAGATGCAGTGAGGACTAGAGAAGAGAAGGCTTCAGAGCCATGAGACCAGCCAGGATATTAAAGCAATAATTCAAGAACAAAGGAGCAAATCTTAACTAGGATGGTAGCTTTGGAAATAGAAAGAAGGGGATGAATGGGAAGAAGAGGCAGGGAAAGCTTCTGCCTAATGTGTCACGTAGGACATGATGTGAGTATGGGGAGGTGGGACAGTAAGGCATGGAGAAGTAGACAATCATCATAGTAAACTTGCTGGGATTATACTGTATAATTCCCAAGTATTGATCCTGAAGATATGGCCAACAGACCACAGAGTCAACAGGTCTATCTAAACCTTTGGAAGTCACCTCCAGGCCTAAGCCAAGCTCCATGAGGATGGAAACTGGATCTTTCTTCACCATTAAATACTTGGCATACAATCTGATACCTACTAGGAACAATTAAAAAATATTTGCTAAATAAAGAAAGAAGATTAACATTGACTCAGTGGAAAAGATTAAGATAATAAAGTAAATGAGTGCAGAAATTAGAGATATGGATCAAGCAGAGAACCTTAAATAACATCTACAAAACATACATTGTAAGAAGAAGGAAATGTCTAACACCAACAGCTGTACTAGACAGTGCTGAGATATGATCATGAGCAGGTTAGATTAAGCGGGTATAAATCACATGTTTTGAGGTCACTGGAAGATAGGAAAGATTTTGTGCCCAGGATACTTACAGCAACAATTGAAGACTTAGAAGTTGCTGACGTTTTATAAAATTGTGGTTAGAAAGGGGTGGGAGGGTTGAGTCTCCCATGGGACTCCATTCTGATTGATCAGACTTTCTGGAGGACCTGTAGAGAGAAACAGGTTGGGATATGTGAACATCTTAGTGTCAGAATGAGCTTTTCATGTCAAAGGTCTTACTCCTCCATTTAAAACCCTTGAATGTCCTCCCATTACACTTAGGAAAAATGCAAACTGCCTGACATGGCCCACATCATCCCGTACTCTCTACTCCCTGCCAACCTCTCCCATCCCATTTTGTGCCTTCAACTCTTGCAGCCATGACACTGCAAACTACTATCCTCAGTTTCCCCAAATGGGCCCTTCCCCTTCCTGTTTTACTCTTTGATTGGAACACCATACTTTCTTTCTTTTTTTTATTAATGTGTTACATGTATCCCTATCTTCCCATTGCCTCCCCCCACGCATACCCTAACCCCCCAGTGTCTTGTGTTCACTTGTTATGCTCCTATGCATGCATACAAGTCCTTTGGTTGGTCTCTTATCTACCCCACCTCTCCTTAACCTTCCAGCTGTAATTTGACAGTCTGTTTGATGCTTTACTGCCTCAGTATTTATCTTTTTGTTCATCAGTTTATAATGTTCTTTATTATCCACAAATGAGTGAGATCATGTGGGGAACACCATACTTTCAACCACCCCTTGTTTCCCCTTCCATTCACTTCATCTAATTAATGTCTACTTATTCTTCAATCGCAATTCAAACACCAGTTCTTTGTAGAAGCCTTTCCCCTCTCTTTAGTTTAGGCCATATTTCCCTGTTATACACTCTTAGAGTTCTATTTATCTTCACTGTACAGCCTCTATTATGGTTTATAACTAGTCACTTATTTGTCTCCTTTTTAAGTATAATTCTTTGCCAATCAAGCCTCATCTCCATGGTGACAGTGTTCACTTTGCCTTTGGTTCACTTTTATATGACAAACATTTAGCAGAGTGACTGGCATATAATGCTACTATACAAAACTTTTAATAACAATAGCTAACTTTCTCATATATATTAAGCATTTACTTAGATATTGTTCTAAGTGCTAACATGAAGGCAAGGCAGGAGAATGTGATATAAAAGGCACAGATTTGAAAACAGCCTGGGTTCAAACCTCAGCTTTACTATTTATTAACTGTGTGAACTCAGGAAAATTATTAAATTCCCTGTACCTGAGCTTGCCCATCAGTGAAACGAAGATAAATGTAAATCTTTGTGATGATGAGGTAATGAAAAATGAGACATTGATTAACTTGCCCAAGGTCTTAAAGCTATAAGCAGCAGGGTTTATAGTCTGAATCTGCTATTCAACTGCTACATGAAGACATAATAATATGTATTATAGACATAATGTATACATGATTTCCTTTTCTAACTTACTAGAAAGATAGGCAGAGATACATAAGCATCTGCACCTGTCCCTCACATCCTACCCTGCTCCTTCCTTTTCTTTAGATAGGCCTAGACTCATGGTCGGCAAACTGCAGCTCGCGAGCCTCATGAGGTTCTTTGGCTCCTTGAATGTGGCTCTTCCACAAAATACCACGGCCTGGGAGAGTCTATTTTGAAGAAGTGGCATTAGAAGAAGTTTAAGTTTGAAAAAAAATGGCTCTCAAAAGAAATTTCAATCGTTGTACTGTTGATATTTGGCTCTGTGGACTAATGAGTTTGCCGACCACTGTCCTAAACCTATGAGTAAACATCCCAAGAAGTGAAATCAGGCCAAGAAAACATTTCCACCAATGCCAGCATCAAACCTAGAAGACCAGCAACCCCAGGCACCCCGAAGTGGACTGGTGACAAACACTGGTGCTCTTGTGCCTGGCTTTTAAGTGGAATGTCACTTCACTAACAGATTTCAAATGTCACTCCTTTGCACATACATATCAATATGCTTTAATATTTATCACTTAATAAACACATGAAAGATTGCACAGAGTCTGTGTCCAATGATCCTTGATGATAAAGCATTAGTGGCCCGTCCTTTTCCAGACCTAATGATATTTTGCTCCAATAGCCTGGCACTATATCTCATATGAAACAAATAAGACACTCATGCATAAAATTAATACAGTAAACTCTCTAGGCAGTGATAAATTTGGGAAAGCAAAGACCCACATAATCATTTCATCTCTCTTAAAGGCAGATTTCCTTTAAAACCTTGATCACCTACATCTTGACTGGGAAGGCTCTATTGGAAATTATGCCATCATCTCCCATGAAACCCAATAGGGCAATGAATGTGCAGTCAAGGTGGAAATAAAGGGTGCAGTGAAGCTGTTGAGGAGATGCTTAGAAATATGAGCATTTTATTTTATGTGGAAAGGCTATTGATCTCTGAGCATTGAGAGAGCTCTCAGCTTGCCCTTGGCTATTAAGTTATCCTCACCATTCTGCTCAAATTAGTTCATCTGTGTATAAATGGGTCCTGATTCTCTTGTTTTATGTAGGGGCAGCTGAAGGTGAGTGTATACCTTGAAACCTTTGTAGCTGTATCAAGAACATCATGGAAATGCAGGGTTGCCTTGATTTCTTCAATAGTTGCTAGCAAACACCTCTCCTTTTTTGTTTTGTTTTTAATATATATATTTATTTCAGAGAGGAAGGGAGAGGGAGATAGAAACATCAATGACGAGAGAGAGAACTTTTGATCAGCTGCCTCCTGCACCCCCCACACTGGGGATTGAGCCCACAACCCAGGCATATACCCTGACCCAGAATCAAACCGTGACCTTCTGGTTCATAGGTCAATGCTCAACCACTGAGCCATGCTGGCCAGGCAACACTTCTCCTTCTGAAAGCATGATTCTCATGAAGATTTTCACAAATAAAACTGGAGTGTCTTCAGCAACATCTTAGACACACACACAATGAAACTTCTTGCTGAAGTTTGAAACAGAAACATTGAAAGAGGGTTTTGAAATCTAAAAACTAAACAATATTGTATTCAAACATGGACGAAAACCTGACTAACTCAGGGAAGGCCTGCGTGGTGACCTTGCGAAACCACAAAAATCTAATGTAACCACAAAGGATAGTCTGAAATTAAAACCTTTTCATTAAAAAGCAGTTTGTAGTGGATAGTCATGTCAGGCCAGTATCTTCCCTGATAAAGATCAACTTGGATCTTTACTTAGCCTATTATCTTTTTGCATCTAAGATCATACCTGTAGAATGTCAGGGTAGCTTGTAACTTCCCTTTTTCTGGACCCCTCAAGGCACAACAAATGGCACCAGAGAGCAGACCACAGATTTCCTAATTGTTATTGTTATTTATTAATTGTTGAGTGTTAACTATCCTATGCCCACCTGTATAAAAGATGTATGTATCTATCATTTTCCTTTTCATCCAATCTCAGAAGTTTCTCTGCTTTGCTTTCTCCCACCTCCCTAATCTATCACCAATGGAGTTCCTGTAACCCTCTTAAGTCTCCTCCTTTGATGATAATTTTAAAAATTGATGAAAAACCACCATTGTCCAGAGCATTATCCCAATACGTTGAGATTCTGCTTCCTGGCAATTGTCGACAGTTTGACTCAAATAAACTCACAAAAATTCTTTGCAAGTTTTAATGTTTTCTTACATTAATACAAAAACTCCCATGTATAGCTTTTGAAAAACAAAGGAGGTAACCATTGCTACATGGATCCCATTAGACCTCTCCAAGAAGAGATTTTGATATATTTAGGGAATACTCTGTTAATTTGCTCAATGTGTTATGTTATACTTGGGTAGCATCTGAGAAAAATAAGGGGTTCTGGTTGAAATGATTCTGCGGATAGCAGTTGGGTTTACTTCGCCGGGCTCAACGCAGCATCTCTGAGGGACTTCAGATGTCTGCTCCGGCATTATTATTCTTACTGCAAAAGTGAGTTTTCAGAATGACTGCCTCGTCGCTACTGTACAATCAGTAAATTATACATGTGAGTGTGTTTGATGGATTTCCTTTTTACCTTGTTGATATTAGTGGTGTCATTTCAAAGAAGGAAATGGAACACAAAGATTGTCATCTAAGATTCTCTTTTTACAGCAGGAGAACTGGCTAACATTTCCTTTTTACCTTCTTCAGGTGGGGGCCTTGAACCATAACAGTAGTTTACATATTAAATTGATAACAGGAGTCTCTATGGAAAATGAAAGGCAAGCTAAAACACACCCCGAGGGGATCATAAGGTGCAGAAATGTGATCTCGGGTCTGAATAACCAACGCATTAATATTAATAGTGAGTTAGGTGCACTTGCTTAGCAAGCAACTCTTCTCCCCAGGGTGTTCTCACCGCAATGACAATGCCCGCTGTTCCCATTCTGTTTCCTGACTTTGAAGTCCAGGGACCAGGATGTTAGCACTTTCTTGCTGATTTCTCCTTTCCTTACAGGTCAGAAAGAGTCCCAACTCCTACTTCAAAGGTAATATATACTTTGTTCCAAATTTACACAGGGATTTCCCTTCCTCCACCATCCCTTTATGAAGGGTTCTTTTCCCTCTATTTCCCCCATCCTTTTATTTTACTGAAGTATAGTCTTTCTAATAGTAACAGTACCAAATCCCTGAATTACGGGAGCTTAGTTTGAATCAAATATTAAGTAAAAAAAAAAAAAAAAAAAAACTAATATTTTTAAGTGCACCTATAAAGTTCCCGGAAAAACACAAGTCCCCAGAAGAGAAACTGCCTTTCACTCTGCGACGATCAGAGCTCCTCTCTCATATGAGGGTAATTTTTACCATTTCGTTTTCATGGTACGTGTCTCTGGTAATTTAGAGAAAATATGTGAGTAAATGTAATTACTGATAAATAACATGGCACACATTGTTCAGGATGATGGGTTTTTATGTGTTTCTACTTGTGTTTATTTATAAAGCATCTTAACAAACAACCGTTAAAATTACCCCATTTTGTACCCTGTAAATGAATCATCCTAAAAAAAGCTACGCAGACATATCAGAGCTGTCACAGCGTATGTTGGGTCATTGTGAGGTTATAGGAGACATTCCATTTCTAAGCCTATTTTGGCTCCTTCAAAGTTCAGATTTCTGTACAGAATAAACACAATAATTTTATATGTAAAAAGACCAGATGTCTTGTCTCATTCAAAAACTACTCATTGGAATCATTGCCAGAATATATATAAGCTTACTCAAATCTACATAACTGTTACAGATTTGTAGATACTGAGAGCAGACTAGTGGATACCAGAGGGGAGGAGGTTGGGAGGCTGGATGAAAAAGGGGAAGGGATTAAGACATACTAATTGGTAGTTACAGAATAGTCATGAGGATGTAAAGTACAGCATAGGAAATATAGTCAATAATATCGTAATAACTACATATGGTGCCATGTTAGCATTTGAAATTTTGTGGGGAGAGACACTTTGTAAAGTACATAACTGTGAAACTGCTATGCTGTATACCTGAAACTAATACAGTCATATTGAATGCAAACTGTAATTGAAAAACAAAATTTTAAAAATCTCCATCATTCTTTTCTCTCCCTGATAATTGCATCTTTTGGTAGGTGTGCACAAACAAATAATTCTCACTATTGGAAATATAACTTTTATATGCTTAGAACCCCAAAGTGCTAGAATGTTAAACCTGAAATAACATGTTAAAGTTCATTTCACAGATGAGCAAGAGAAACCCCAAAGAGATAAGTGGTTTACAGAAATAACACAGTAATGGGATATATTGTATAATTGTACAGAACTGGGAAACTAAAAACAATGGTTAGAGCATCAGCCCTCTGCTGAAGGGTCATGGGTTCAATTCCAGTCAAGCGCTTTCACTCTCTCTAAAGATCAATGGAAACAATATCCTCCAGTGAGGATATTTAACAAAACAACCAATATTGGTTCAAGTCATGTTTATCTCCTCTCTTTATACCCCTAAAATGTGAATATATAAATGTTTTAAAATACAAACTCATCACAGTAAAGACAATGAGAAAAGAGGAAGGCTATAGATAAGAGGTTTCACAGAATTCTAGAACATACAGGTGTATGAAGAAGGAGTAATTAATGGAACAAGGCAGAGGGAACCAGCTTTCTCAGGGTTAACCTGTGCAGCAGATGGCAGAAGCCAAAGGGAGTCCCAAAGTAGCTAAGGTCCAGCAGACCCAGAGATAAACCGGCCTGGGATCTAGCAGAAAGACAAGTAGTTTTACAAAAGAACTTCCCAGAAATAAAACGTGAGTGTCAATAAAATAAAGCTTTTGAGAAGAGTGTATAGGGGTGTATATGACAAGAAAGATGAATACAAAGCTCCTTTGAAATACCAGGAAAGGAAAAACAATTGTTATACAAGAGCAGATTATAACAATTAGCAAATTGGACTTATCTTAAATCCACAGATTTATGAATTGTTGAGATAATTTAATTTAACAAGCATCTATTGAGCATTCACTAAGACAAATAATTATTGGAGTTACATGTTGAACAAGAAAAAGTCCTAGCCCCCTAGGAGATTAAGTCTGGCGACAAACATATAGGGTGTCCCAAAAAATGTATACACACTTTAAATAATTATTAGTTCCAATGGGTTAAATCTAAAAAGAAAGAAACATTAATTGAGTTATCAGAAAAAAAAAGTGTGTATACGTTTTTGGGGGACACCCTGAGTATGCCCATCAAATGATCATATAAGGCATACCAACATGCATTCTATGATAACGGTGCAAGCAACTGTAATGGCTCAAAAAGAGAAAGATAATTCAGACTGTGGAATCCAGAAATATTAGGCTGGTAAGCATGAACATGGGATGAATTAAGAGTTGCCATGACGAATGCATTTGCCAAATCATGGAGAGCCTAGAATCCCAGAGCAAAGAATTTGAACATTTTGAAAATGCTTAAGCAGAATGGAGTCTTCAAATACATATATAATATAGGTGAAAGGTAATCATATTTTTAAAATTAATCTAATAAAGGTATGATTTACATCCAACACTATGCATCGTTTCAAGGGAACAGTTTGAAGAGTTTAGAAAGATGTATATACTTGTGTAACCACCACCTTAATCAAAATATAGGACATTTACATCATCCCAGAAGTTCCCTATGATTTTTCACAGTCAGCCCTCCATTCTCCACCCAGCAGACTATGGATCTGATTTCTATCACTATAAATTTTGTCTGCTCTGCAAATTTATATCAATGGAATTATACAGTATTGACTCGTCTGTGTCTGGCTCGTTCAATCTGCATGTTTCCTGAGCTTTAATTTGTCTTGGTGCTCCCGCCCATGTACCTCAAAAGGACACTCCTCCATCCACAGAACTGCCCACTTGCACAGATCTGTACTCAGTCTCAGTTCCTCTACTGCTGTATAATTCCCACCCCCAAACTTAACACATTATAAAAGCAATGAGTATTTATTTTCCTTATGAATTCACCTTTAAGGCAGGACCCAAAAGAAGCAGCTCACCTGCTCCACGTGACATCAGTGGGGCAGGTCAACCAGGCTGGAGTCTTCCCTACAAGACTGGATACTCACGTAGCAGGCACTTAGTGTGGCTTCAGGCTGAGAGATTGCCCTGGCTGCCAATCAAGATCTTAGTTCATCTTCATAGAGTGCTTGGGCTTCTTCCCAGCATGGTAGTTAGATTGTAAGAACTAGTATTTTCAAGAAATAGGATGTGGAAGTAGAAGATGCTAATCTTTAAGGCCTGGTGTCAGAAACTGACATCACTTCGTCTGTATTCTCTCACTAAAGCAGTAACAGAATTGACCCAGGATCAAAGGGCAGAGACATGGGCTCTCATCTCTTCAGGGAAGGAGTACCAAAAATTGCAGCCATATTTAATCCAGCACATCTTCCTATTCAAGGAAGAGACCTTTTAAAGAAAAGATTTATTCAACAGCAAGGGAAACTTACACTGGGAATCTATACAAACTCACGTAATCTTCTTGTCAGACATTGTATAAAAAGGTGGGTGGGAAGAGATTAACCAAAGAATTTATATACATATATGCATAACCCTTGGACACAGACAATAGTGTGCTGAAGGCATGAGGGATGGAAAAGGCAGGCTAGAAGGGGTCAAGAAGTGTGTGTGGGGCGGGGGAGGGAATATTTGTATAACTTTGAAAATAAAGATAAATTTAAAAAAATGAAACAAGGCAGGAAAGAGAATGACCATGATGAACAAACAGAAGAATGGTGGGGAAAACAAAATTGATACAAATAATTGGAAATCACTTGTTTCCATTCTAATTTTAATTCAATTCTAATTTGTAATTATTCCCAAAGATAATGAAGAGGATATTATTACAACCATAAAATAAGTACAAAGAGGTTGCAATTAAAAAAGGGCAGAATTTTAGAACAGAATTCATTCCTGAAAATTACATATACTTATTAAAATATAAAATTCACTACAGAGATTAAACCTTAGAATGGATATGGCTGAAGATCAAAGTTAGACATGTAAGACAATAAAAAATAAATCAGCTAGAACTTAAAGCTAAAAGACAAAAGGATGAAGCAGGGAAAAATTAAAGCACGTAGAAACTTGATCCAGAAGGCAAACATATGTCTGCTGGGCACCCCATAAAGATAATATGAAGAAAATTAACAAGGAGAGATGAGCAAAAAAAAAGAGAAAATACCTAAAACAATACCAAAACAAAAACAAATGAACAACAACAAAAAAAACCCCACACATTTGCAGATGGAAAAGTCATTTAATATTAAGAAGGGTAAACGACAAAAAGCTCCCACTTAGCTGCTTATGGGTGAAATTTTTGAAGTTTAAGATTTAAAAGAGAGTTCTAAAAGTTGGGGCAAGTGGTAGAATTGGACAATAAACATTGACATCAACTTTAACATTAACACTGAATTCTATAAGAGAATAATTAATGCCTTCATATGTATAAAGAAAAAAATCTGAACTTATAATTTTATGAATAGCTAACTATCAAGCAAATGTATAGACAAGATAGTTCCATTTTCAGACTGAGGACTCAGCAAGTTATCTCCCAAGACCCTTTTTAAAAGAGATCTTGAAGTTATATCACACATACAAAAAAAAATGGTGGTGGAATAGATGGATGTGGGCCAAGCCTTGTCCCTGAGTAGACAGAAAGAACAGCTGAGGGTCACACTGAGAGTGTTTGTTGGCAAGTAAAAGGATACTTCAGCTATACTTCAGGAGAAGGTGGGGGGACTGCTGGACAGGGCTCTCCTGAACAGGCAGCCCCCACTGCTGCTGGGTTTTCTCCCAGAGCCACCAGGTCAGATGGGGAGACCACACCATCTTGAAGAGGAAAGTGAATATTATCAGAAGCTTGAAAATCTATAACTCTGGCACCTACCAAACAGCTGCAAGCCCCAGAATACCAATCCCCAGTTAGCGCGAACACACAAATTCAGAGAAGCTCTACATACCACATGGAAAGGTCATATTTCGCCTAGGATAAGGAGAGAGAACTACATAACCAGACACCTGGAGAAGAGAGACCATGTGAAGACAAAGAAACAACTCGCATCTGAAAGGAAAGTAGGCATCACCAGAAAAGGAAATAGATGAAATTGAGGCAAGAAACCTGCCAGAAAAAGATTTCAGAGAAATGGTCATAAGTTGGCTGAAAAGAATGGAAGACAAATTCGACAATATGAGTAAGAACCAAGAGGAAATGAAGAAGAACCAAGAGGAAATAAAAAATGGCATCACTGCTGTAAAGAACTCAATAGAAAGCATCAAAAGTAGACTAGAAGAGAGAGGAATCCAAGATGGCGACATAGGTAAACACCTACACTGCTGCCTCGCACAACAATTTCAAAACTAAAACTAAAAGAACGGACATCATCCAGAACCACAGGAAAGCTGGCTGAGTGGAAGTTCTACAACTAGAAGGAAAGAGAGGAGCTCACAGAGACCCAGAGGAGCTGCAAAAAGCTGAGGTACGGAGACGCGCACGCTGAGAGAGCGGGTGCCGGAGTACCGGGCTGGCTTTCTCTGGCGGGAGGGAAACGGAGACTCCCAACGGCATTGAACCCCTTATCCTACGACACTAAACCCCAGATCCAGCCGAAACTTATATGGGGGGAGTTTGGACTGTGAAAAGGGAGAGGTGCACGGAAATTTAGGGGAGTCGCAGAAGATCAGGTCCAGTCTCGCATGCGCACGGTGCTGCGTGGAGGACAGACTGCTGATTGTGCCGCTGGCTTTCGCAACTGGGCGGGAGACAGACCCTCCCAACTGTGCCACTTCTGAGTCCACTGGGCCCCTGTTTCGGGCAAAACCCTGGGGACCTAGACTCGTGTGGTCCTGGTGCGCAGGGGAGCTGGAAAGGCAGTGGTTAGAGGCACCGCGGGCGCGCGCACAAGGACCGCTCCAGCCATTACCCAGTCACGTGAGACTCAGGGGCCGTGGAGGGCGGGGCCGACTGGAAGGCAAGGCGGTCCCTTAAGCCCTGAGACTCCACCCCTCCCAAGCTCAACAGAGGCTTCTGCGGCTTTGCGTCTGCTATCATAAGGCTGAATCCAACACAGAAGTTTCCCCGGCATAGGGAAAATGCCGAGACAAGGGAAGGGATCACAAACAAAAGAAATGGAGGAAAAAAAACGACTGGATATAGAGTTCAAAACCACGCTTGTAAGGTTTTTCAAGAATATGCTAGAAAAGATGGATAAATTTAGCGAGACCCAAGAGGAGATGAAAAAGGACCAAATAGAAATTAAACATACACTGACTGAAATAAAAAATATTATACAGAGTCCTAACAGCAGACTAGAGAAAGGCAAGAATCAAGTGAAAAATTTGAAATATAAAGAAGCAGACAACATTCAACTGGAAAAGCAAGAAGAGAAAAGAATCCAAAAATGTGAACATAATGTAAGGAGACTCTGGGACAGCTTTAAGTGTACCAACATCAGAATTGTGGGGGTGCCAGAAGAAGAGAGAGAGCAAGATACTGAAAACCTATTTAAAGAAATAATGACGGAAAACTTCCCACATCTGGTAAAAGAAATAGACTTACAAGTCCAGGAAGCACACAATACTTATATCAGACAAATTAGTTATCAAAGTGAAGGACATAACAAGAGATAAGGAAGGCCACTTCATAATACTAAAGGGAGCAATTCAACAAGAAGAAATAACTCTGATAAACATATATGTATCCAATACAAGAGCACGCAAATACATAAAAAAATAAATAAATAAACTCCTGGAGGACATCAAGGGAGAGATTGACATCAATACAATCATAGTAGGAGACTTTAATACCCCACTATCACCACTGGACGAATCCTCTACACAAAAATTCAGCAAAGAAAGATCAATGCTAAATGACTCACTAGACCAGATGGAATTAATTGATATCTTCAGAAAATTTCACCTCAAACCCACAGAATATACATTCTTCTCAAGTGCACATTGAGTCATTTTCAAAGATAGACCGTATGTTGGGTCAAAGGAAAAGTCTCTTCCAATTCAAGAAAATAGAAATCATATCAAGCATCTTCTCAGATCACAGTGGCATATACTGGAAATCAACTACAATAAAAACAATCCAAACAAATCAAACCATGAAAACCACACAGCATGCTAATAAATAATGACTGGGTAACCAGAGAGATCAAGGAAGAAATAAAAAAAAAATCATGGCAAACAATGACAATGAAAACACAGGACACAATGAAAGCAGTCTTGAGAGGGAAGTTCATAGCTCTACAAGCCTACTGCAAAAAACAAGAAACAATGGTAATAAATTACCTAATCCTACAACTCAAAGAGTCAGAAAGAGAGTAACAAGAAAAGCCCAGTGTAAGCAAAAGGAAGGAAATAATAAAGATCAGAGTGGAGATAAACGGCATACAGACCAAAGAAACAATACAAAAGATCAACAAAACCAAGAGCTGGTTCTTTGAAAGGATAAATAAAATTGATAAACTTCTAGTTAGGCTTACCAAGAAGCAAAGAGAGAGGATCCAAATAAACAAAATCAGAAATGAAAGAGATGAGCCGAGACCGGTTTGGCTCAGTGGATAGAGCATCGGCCTGCGGACTGAAAGGTCCCGGGTTCGATTCCGGTCGGGGGCATGTACCTTGCTTGCGGGCACATCTCCAGTGTGGGGCGTGCAGGAGGCGGCTGATCGATGTCTCACTCTCTCATCGATGTTTCTAACTTTCTATCCCTTTCCCTTCCTCTCTGTGAAAAATCAATAAAATATATTAAAAAAAAAAAAGAAATGAAAGAGATGAAATAACAACAGATCCCACCGAAATACAAAGGATTGTTAAAAAATATATTCCAACAAACTGGACAACCTGGAGGAAATGGACATATTCCTAGAAAAGTATAGCTTTCCAAAACTCAATCAGGAAGAATCTAAACATCTCAATGGCCCAATAACTATGGAAGAAATTGAAGCAGTCATCAAAAAGCTTCCAGCAAACAAAAGCCCAAGGCCAGAAGGCTTCACAGGGTTTTACCAAACATTCAAGGAATAACTTAAACCTATCCTCCTCAGACTGTTCCAAAAAATCAAGAGGAAGGAACACTTCCAAAGTCCTTCTATGAAGCCAGCTTCACCCTAATACCAAAACCAGATAAAGACAACACAATAAAAGAGAATTATAGACCAATATCCCTCATGAACATAGATGCCAAAATTCTCAACAAAATTCTAGCAAATCAGATCTGGCAGCACATCAGAAAGATCAGATACCATGACTAAGTAGGATTTATCCCAGGATTGCAAAGATAGTACAATATCCACAAATCAATAAATGTGATACATCACATAAACAAACTGAGAGATAAAAATCACATAGTCATATAAAGTGATACAGAAAAAACATTTGACAAAATCCAACACTCTTTCTTGATAAAAACTCTCAACAAGGTGGGAATAGAAGGATCATACCTCAATACAATAAAAGCCATATACGATAAACCCACAGCTAACATCATACTCAATGGGCAAAAACTAAAACCATTTCCGCTAAGAACAGGAACAAGACAGGGATGCCCACTCTCACCACTCCTGTTCAACATAGTACAGGGAGTATTAGCCATTGCAATTTGAAAAGAAGAAGAAATAAAAGGCATCCAAATTGGAAAAGAAGAAGTAAGGCTGACCTTATTTGCAGATGACATGATATTGTACATAAAAAACCCTGGAAGACTCCATCAAAAAACTAATAGACTTAATAAATGAATTCAGCAATGTAGCAGGATACTAAATTAACACCAAGAAATGTATGGCATTTCTATACACCAATAGTGAACTTACAGAAAGAGAGATTAATAAAGCAATTCCATTTACCATCACACCAAAAAAATTAAGATACCTATGGATAAACTTAACTAAGGAAGTAAAAGACCTATACACAGAAAACTACAGGACACTGAAAAAGAGATAGAGGAAGACATAAACAGGTGGAAGAGCATATCATGTTCATGGATTGGGAGAATCAACATTATTAAAATGTCCATACTACCCAAAGCTATCTATAGATTTAATGCATTCCTCATTAAAATACTAACGGCAAATATCACAGACCTAGAAAGAACTCTCCAAAGATTCATCTGAAACAAAACAAGATCCCAAATAGCCACAGCAATTCTGAGAAAGAAGAATAAAGTAGATGGGATCCCAATACCAGATTTCAAGCTGTATTACAAAGCCACTGTCCTCAAAACAGCCTGGTACTGGTAAAAGAACAGACATACAGACCAATGGAATAGAATAGAAAATCCAGATATCAACCCAAACCACTATGCTCAATTAATATTTGACAAAGGATGCATGAATATACAATGGAGTCTCTTCAATAAATGGTGTTGGGAAAATTGGACAGATACATGCAAAAAAAATGCATCTAGACCACCAACTTATACCATACACAAAAATTAACTCAAAATGGATACAGGACTTAAACCTAAGATGGGAAACCATAAAAATACTAGAGGAATCTACAGGCAGCAAAATTTCAGACATATGCCAAAGGAGCTTCATCACTGATACTCTCCTAGGGCAATGGAAGCTAAAGAGAAAGTAAACAAATGGAACTACATAAAAAAACTTTTGCATAGCAAAAGAAACCATCAACAAAACAACAAGAAAGACCACTGTATGGGAGAACATATTTGCAAATGTTATCACCGATAAAGGTTATCTCCAACATCTACAGGCTATTTATTCTACTTAATAAAAGGAAGATAAATGATCCAAAGAAAAAATGGGCAATGGATCTAAATAGAATCTTTTCAAAAGAAGACAGAAGAAAGGCCAAGAAACACATGAAAACATGCTCAAAGTCACTAATTATCTGAGAGATGCAAATCAAAATGACAATGTGATACTATCTCATACCTGTCAGAATCAACAAATCAACAAACAAGTGTTGGTGAGGATATGGAGAAAAAGGAACCCTGGTGCACTGCTGGTGGGAATGCAGACTGGTGCAGCCACTGTATGAGTTTCCTCAAAAAACTAAAAATGGAATTCCCATTTGACCCTGTAATCCCACTCCTAGGAATATATCCTAAGAAACTAGAAACACCAATCAGAAAGGATGGATATATACACCCTATGTTCATAGCAGCACAATTTACAATAGCGAAGATTTGGAAACAGCCTAGGTGCCCATCAGCAGATAACTGGATCAGAAGACTATGGTACTTCTATACAATGGAATTCTATGCTGCCATTAAAAAGAAGGAATCCTTACCATATGCAGCAGCATGGATTGAACTGGAGAGCATTTTGCTAAATAAAATAAGCCAGTCAATGAAAGAAAAATACCACATGATCTCACTCATTTGTGGATAATAAAGAGCATTATAAACTGATGAAAAAATAAATAAATACAGAGGCAGTAAAGCATCAAACAGACTGTCAAATTATAGTGGGAAGGTTAGGGAGATGTAGTTAGATAAGAAATCAACCAAAGGATTTGTATGCATGCATATAAGCATAACCAATGGACACAAGACACTGGAGGGTGAGGACATGCATGGGAGTGGGGTGGGATGGGGGCAATGTGAAAATATGTACACATGTAATACATAAATTTAAAAAGAAAAGGAAAAAAAGTTATATCCCAGCAAAATGAGGAAAGAAATCCAAGAAAAATAAATGGAATCTAATAGTGAGACCAGCCTAACAGTGCAATGATAATCCCAGGATTATATCAGTGAAAGGTCAGATTATAATAAATTAGAAGCTCTAGGAAAAATCAGTCAATCATATTTCTTTTAAAATGTGAAAACTATTCATAAGGGTTTCATAAAAACTAAAATAAATGCATTTAAAAATACTGGGGACTTTTAAAAAATAGCTTTTCAAGATCCAAATATGAAGCCCGCTCTTTAATAAATAAAGGAAGAATCAATTTATCTTAACAGGGAGAATATTCTCCTTCAAATAGCACAGGTTCAGTGATGTAGCATTATATTTCCTTCTCTCTGGATCTAATTATAGACTTCTTGATTTAGTGCTGCAATAAATAAGTTTCACATAATCTATAATAATAAAAGCATAATATGCTAATTAGACTGGATGCCCTTCCAAACAAAGCTGGGCTTCAAAGGAAGGGAAGCCCAGGACCTTGGTGCCAGAGGAAAGCTGGCAGCCAAGGGAAGGAAGGCCTACTCTTACCTGAATTTCCTGCATCGGGCCTCTAGTCATTACATATTATGTAATGTTCAATGTTTTAATTTTATAGTTCACCCTGTGGACAGATACAAAATCCTATATACAAATATATATCTTTTAAAAAATCAACATATTAAAATAATAGATATATTTATATGTATCTATGCATGTGCATATAGTGCATGTACATATATGTGTGTATGTGCATATCATTATATACATCAACTCTATAAAGTCAATTGGATCACAGCCCAGGAGGGGTGGGGTGAAAAAGAGTGGCAGAGCGTGTAGATATCCTAATTTCCTAATTTTACATAGATACAGCTTAAAATTAATGGTTTAAAATACCAGAGGTAAGATTTGCAATTTATAATTCTAGAGTAATAATTAGAAAATCTAAAGAATAACACAACTTAAAAAATCCCTGATGTGAGTGGCCCATAGCATATTTACTCTAAGTTCCTCAGTTATTCTAGTGGTTAATATAACTTAAAGTCATTAAATCAAGAAATAAGTTCACAGGTATGCCATTTAGTGTTATTGAGGTCACCAACTTTTGAGGAGGTAGCAGTGGGAAGGGAACCCAAGACACATCCTGTGGCCCCCCCCCCAAGAAGAGATGTGACTTTTTGGAAGCAGCTGTTTTGAGCAGAAGGCAAACCCTGCTTGCTGAGGAGCTGGGGCCTGGGAGCCTCAATCCTAGAGGGTAATCTGGGGGCTGCACCATAGCTGCTGCTCCAGGAGGCAGCTGGAGTTGTTAATACCTCTGAGTTCATGGAAAAGAGACTCCATAACTAATTTTTTATTGTATAGAGACTTCCTATGTCGCTCAGTAATTATAAGGTAGTTCTTTCTCATTTGTAGTAAAAATTCTTTTCATGTTAGAAATAGCGTAAAATAAGTCCCAATAATTATTTCCAATATGAGTATCTTTTTGTAGTAGACTCTCTGTAAAACTATGTGCAATTAGAATATATTTGCTCAAACCCTCCAGAACATAAGGCATATTCCTCTTCTTATGCAAAATGAAGCATTAAAAATGTGTGAAAGTCTCATCTCCTAATTATAAATTCTCTCTTAAATTTATTCTACTCCTACTCTGTATCATGAAAAGATAGTAATGCATATTCAATTGTATCACTCCTTCACCTGTAGGTTACAAATACAATAACATTTTGTTAATTCCATTTCACTAGATTAGATTTATAGATATTGTAATAGAGGATATATAGAGATTCACTTTTGTTCTATGATTTTTTTAAATAGCTTTGAAGTTTCTACAAAAAAAAAGTTATATTCATAAAAATTCAACAATTACAGGAATGTATAAGAATAAGGCAATTAATCACTTAAATCACACCATTCAAAAAACCCCACAATGTTAGCATCACTCTAGATAACTCTGTACAGATAAGTGGTAGTTGGATGGATGAAGAGGTAGAGAAAGACAGAGATAATGGGAAAAAATGTATAAATGGAATTACATGTACATATGAATTTATAGAACTTAATCTGTACAACAAATGAATGACTATATTCAAATTCTTAGAATATTTGTGACAGTAATCATCTAGCTCCTTAAAGCTTCTCATTAAAAACCTTTATGCTTTGTAATCTAGTTTTTTCCTAGCCTAGTTTAATTTTGACACACCCAAATTATTCTAAGCTTAAAATTTTTGTAGAAATAAAAACACTGCCAAAATATAGTAAGCATATACAGTGTCAGACACTATGTTAAGTATTTTTACAAGGTTCTTCTCATCTCATCAATGTGCCCATAAAAAAATGAGTCCAAAAAGAGGTTCAGCCACATGTCCTAGGTTGAACAGCTGTGTATCATACTACATCTAAACCCAGGCTTTGGATTGTACAGCTTGCACTCATAGGTATTACTCCACACAAAATTCATAAGTCCCTGATTAAAATAACCTAGTATATGACCAAGAAAATTTATAGTGTCTTAAATTCATGATGATACACTGCCATGTTCAGTAAATAATTAAGAATCTACTTGGTATCCAGTAGATGCGGTGTGGAGCACAGAATTAAGTGAAAAAAAGAAAAAGTAAAGAAACATTTGCCAAAGAAATGTTATCAGAAAAGAACAAAGTAATGGCCAAAGGACATGGCTTACTTATTTTTATAATGCTTATATTTACTGGCTGAGAAATGAATTGTGGTTTATTTCATGCCTGTCCTTTCTCTATATGTAAATATACATTTTCTTGTAAAACAGAATATATTCCCTGCTCCATTCTGTAGTCTCCTGAGCAATGCCCATATCATCCTATCTAATAAAAGAGTAATAGGCAAATTAACCATCACTCTGTTACACCCACAAGCCATGACCACCAGCCAATCAGGAGCAAGTATGCAAATTAACCCAACCAAGATGGCTGCAGCCACTGAGAGAGCAGGAGGGAGGCTTGGGTTTCCCCGGTGATGGAGGAAGCCAATCTTCTGCACACCCTGGCTGGCCAAGGTTTCCACTCCAGGTTATAAAGTTTTAATTGTAGAAGATAAATAAATCCCAGATACCAGGGCTTCCACTTGGGTCACTGGGGGACGTGGTCATCGTGCAAACCACCACAGGCTCCTCATCCAGGCTGCCCCACACCCCGAGGGAATCCCCAGCCTGATCCAGGACACCCTTCAGGGCAAACCAGCTGGTTGCCACCCATGCACCAGGCCTCTATCCTATCTAATAAAAGAATAATATGTAAATTGATCATCACTCCAACACACAAGATGGCTGCCCCCATGTGGTCAAAGATCCTGCCCCCATGTAGACCCAAGATGGGCACCACAAGTTGGCCAGCAGGGGAGGGCAGTTGGGAGGGACCAGGCCTGCAAGGGAGGGCAGTTGGAGGTGATAAAGCCTGTAGGGGAGGGCAGTTAGGGGTGACCAGGCAGTTAGGGGCAAACAGGCTGGCTGGGGAGCAGTTAGGCATCAATCAGGTTGGCAGGGGAGTGGTTAAGGAGTGATCAGGCTGGCAGGCAGAAGTGGTTAGGGGTAATCAGGAAGGCAGGCAGGCAAGTAGTTAGGAGCCAGAAGTCTTGGATTGTGAGAGGGATGTCTGACTGCCCAGTTAGGCCCGGGGATCAGGCCTAAATGGGCAGTCGTACATCCCTCAAGGAGTCCCAAATTGGAGAGGTTGTAGGCTGAGCTGAGGGACACCCACATCCTTGTGCATGAATTTCATGCACTGGGCCTCTAGTTAACTATTATTTTAAAAAATAAATCTTACTAACTCTCTGGATAGAATTTTAATGGGCACATTTTAGCATATGGTGGAGCTATAAAATATTTTAATTACTCCCCAATTGTTTAATGTTTATGCTGTTAACTTTTTTCTATTATAAACCAATATATTTAATAAACCTTAGGAAGGTCCTAGAACAGAAATAAAATAATTCAACTTTTTCAACTTTTCAAGACAAGAGGATGAAATTTATTCAAATGATTCATCTCCTAAATAGTGTTCTCTCTATTTTTTATTTTTTTGTATGAAATGAAAATTTTATTTTCTTCTTTAATCTCTTCTCTGATCAATGTATTGTTTTCTGCATTTCATTTCTGTTTTCTTGGTTATTTTTTCTGTGTGAGGGTTACCTTTGATAACTAAAATAGCCAATTAGAGGATATTTAAATTTCTGGGGAAAGCAACTCTTATTCTTTCTCATTATTTTACTGTCTCTTCTTTGCCAATAAATACAGGAAGATTCATACAGCACCAATCTGTATCCAGTTGCCCAGTCTGAGAGTTCACCATTATCACTAAATGAACACTTTGAACTTTGGTTTAGAAAATTCAAGCACTTCTAGCTGAGGTCCAATTCATCTATGTGATATTAATGTCTTTGGTTGTGTTCTTTCCCTTACCCAAGGGAAATAGTTCAGTGGCTTAATTTTTTTTTATTTTGCTTTCATGAATTTAAAAATAAGTGAATAAAATAACCCAAAGGCAATAAATTATTCATCACGTTGTTTAGTCTTAAATCCCAGGTTACTTTTTTTCTATTATGTCCACATATATTCTTTCCTGTCCCATAATACTTCAGATACCAGTTAATAAATACATGCCCTTGCATGTTGATCACTGGGGTTTAATCACATAAATCCTTATAAAATCCAAGGGACTAATTATTTTAAGCTTTCTACTGCATCAAGGAGCATTTTGCTGAGAACTGAATATTAAAAATGCAGAAGATCTCTCTCTAATGTAAAATGTAAACTGTTTTATTCTCATGAGGAAAGATGGTATAAGCTAAAAGAAAATTGCCCCCCAAAAAAGCAAATATTTTATAATTGGCTTCCTTGAATCCATTTTGATTTTACTTCTTAATGAAGAGTTGGAGGAGCAGCCATTTAGTTTGCACAAAAAAGACTAGAAACCAGTCGCCATACATGGTACTAAAAATGCCTCCATAATTCCATGTACTAAATTTTGAGGTTAGTCATTATAGCTATAACCATTTTTGTAAAGAAATGGTTTCCAATGTTTCAATATTGAGGATGACCTCTTATATATTAAAATGCATCTCTTGTGGGTCAGTTAATGCAGGAAAACTGCCCCAAGGCTTTACCAATGTGAATACAAAACTAACAATAGGACAAATTCTGGCTTTTTCAGGTTTGTTAAATATATCAGGTATCTAAAGGCTGCAAAACTGATTCAAAGAGGATAGATAAAAGAAGTCAGAAGTTGATGGAATATTCGTATTTAACATGGGACCATTTTTTGAGAATACCTATATGCACTTTTGCTGACTATTAGTGCTGGGAATAGGTCTAGGAGGCCATTCTGTCTTGTGATTTTTAAATTGTGTTTCACTGAGCCTTTGGAAACTTCCCCAGAGGTTGAATCAATGGCATGGAGAAAGAAGGGAAGGCTAAGCAGGGTTTCTCCAAGTTTTAATAAAAGTTTCTCAGCCCTTATGTCTCACAAATTGGATGAAAAACCTACAATTTCATTTTTAAAAATGAGAAATAAAATTATTTGGTCCACTCCTTCATATTACAGGTGAGAAAACTGAATACCAAATAGGTTCTTTACCCACTCTGCAATTACCTGATGGCAAATCGGATGTACTATCCAACCCTTTTACATGACCCAGCAACTTAAAAAAAAAATGGTACTACTTTCATATTCTCAAAAGTCTACTGTGAATTGAAATTTTCTAAAAATGAGATTATTTTTGGTCAACTGTATTTTCTTATTTTGCAGAATACTGTAACCAAAGCCAAGGTTTAGCTGCCTGCCTCCACAAAAAACAAACTTGTTAGGAAGGTGCCAGTGAAAAAGGAAAGAGGTTTATTCAAGTGTCACCCACCTGAGAAAATGGAGGACTCTTGTTACAAAGCCTATCTCAAAATCTCTATTTTCAAAAAAATATTTTTTATTGATTTCTTACAGAAAGGAAGGGAGAAGGATAGAGAGTTAGAAACATCGACGAGAAAGACATAAATCAGCTGCCTCCTGCATGCCCCCTACTGGGGATGTGCCCATAATCAAGGTACATGCCCTTGACCATAATCGAACCCGGGACCTTTCAGTCTGCAGGCAGACGCTCTATCCACTGAGCCAAACCGGTTTTGGCCCATCTCAAAATCTCAGTGCAGGCAGAGGTTTTCATAAGAAGGGAGACGGAAAGCAGAATAAAGAGATGAAGGGGAGAGCATTGAAAAGTTCTCTATATTCAGGCCAGTACCACCCATTTTGATAAGGATCTTTAAAATGGTCAATTTATGGTCTGGTGTATGTCATCCTGATTTTACGTTTGAATGTCAGCAATTGTCCCAGAATTGGGATGACTGAAGTTTTGAGTCTGTACCTTATGAAGTTAGTTCCTAGGATTGTTATACAAACATGCTATTTATCTACAAGATACATATTAGTCAGAATGAGCATTTACAGAAACAATGTCAAAAGAATGGTGGGGTGGGGTTACAATTCCCCACTGTTACAATATGACTGTAAAGTTAAACTTGGAGAGAATTATCAAAAGGGAAAGATTTTATTTCTGTGACCTTTCCCTTTCTATGATCCAAGAATCTCTACTAGGTTTGTAACTTTACGTTATTAAGTTTTTTTTCCTTAATGTTTTCATTTGTTTTAATGATTATTAAATAGCAATGAAATGCCATTTCACATAAAAATCCAATGATGATATCAGGTGTTGAAAAAATGGGGAGCTTGCATTCAAATACTGCTCATAAGAGTGGATTTCAGTTCAACCTTTGAATACAGTTTCGTAAACTCTAATAGAGTTGACAACATGATATTTTATAAGCCAGAGATACTAATTTTACATACCTCAGCATCATCTAGGAGACCTACAGGAGGATGCTGATTCTTAAAATGAAAAATTGAAAACCAAAGTTCACCAACAGAGTACTAGGAAGGATGGGTTTCCAGTTTCCCACCTGAGAAGCATAGAAGGCACTATTTTATCCAAACAAGTAAAAAGCTGAACGCACTGACAAATCCACAACTTTTCTTGGATGCAGAAGCGAGGGGAAGACACCACAAACCGCAGCCCCCAGTAGAAAAGACACACAGGCACCTGCAGGGAGTTGTGGCTTATCAGAGCAGAGATGTTCAATGAGGGGAGCCGCCGGGGAGAGGGAGCAGGCTTCCAGAAGGAAACCTTGACCTGCAATTGATGAATTGCTGGAGGCTCAGTGCAGACAAGTCATGGGGAAACCCAATCATAGGGGGCCTCCCAAAACATTGTGAGATGGACCTCAAGGAGTTTGAGTCCATTTTCACAGTGAAGATGCAGTAAATATGGGAGAAAAATCCCCTCAGCTTCCAGCAAGAGAAGGGGACTAGAAACTATTTTGAAATCCAGCTGAACATTGGGGTCCTCTCAATAAAACCTGCCCTCCGGAGAAGCTGGTTGGCCAAAGCCTAACCTCCTAGAGTATTAGCAGACTCTATTGACTTGAGGGAAGGAAATACCCAACTCCACCACGGTGTTAGGGTACATGGTGCTAAATATACGCGAATTTTCCTTGTTTCCATGGAAAATATTTCATCTGCTTTACAATGAGCTGCAATTTATGACAAATATTCAAACATTAGAAAATTTCAGTGATCGTATTATTGGGCGGGATTTGAATAATGCAATGGTTGCATCTCCTGGCAAGGTTACAGCACAGAAATCGAGTGCCAAAATTGCCAATTAAAGCACTGATTCTGCTTCCCAAACTTGTTATTTCTTGGAACATCATTCTAAAGATTTGTCTAACGTATACTATGCATATAAAGTATACTATGCATACATAAATATTTCTTTTATTTGCAAGAATGACAAACCCTTAGCAGCAGACAGAACCACGAGCACACACTTATAATATGACTACAGTCCCAAGAAAGACTCTGGTTAAACAGTGACATGTCTCTCCTACACACTCCTTTCCTGGCTCCCGAGGGACCAACAGGCATAAACTTCAACTCCCCCTGCCAGTGTTTTCTGCCTTCAACTTGATGTGAACTGATTCCTTCCAACCAGTAACATCACTCTTCTAATCACTAAGCTTTCATTCCTGCAAGAGAACTCGATTTTCCCATTTTTTAAATTTTTTTCAAGATTTGTGATTTTTTAAAAAAAATCTTTAAATTTTCCAAGAAATGCTAAGAAGGAATTCCCACATGGAAAATATAATCTACACGAGAACACACAGACTCAAGTAATAGTCACCATATTCCTGACTGTGATTACAGCTAAGAAGGGACAGGAGATGGGTATATATAGAGAGAAAAATAAAAGGAGCTTAAATTGTATCTGCCATGTGGCTTTTTATGAAAACTTCAAAACAAAAATGATAAAATTATGTCTGCTAGTTCTAACAGAGAGTGGGTATGTGTGTTTGGTAAATTACTTTACTTTTCTGGGTTTTTTAAAATCTTTCCCAAGAAATTGGTAATGCTGACTCCTGGGTCTCGCTGCCAGAGGTCCTAATTTTGTGATTCTTGGGGGGAAAACTAGGAATCTTCATTTTGGTTAATGCTATAAACCTGTGGGTCGTGACCCCTTTGGGGGTCGAAGGACCCTTTCACAGGGGTCACCTAAGACCATCAGAAAACACCTATTTTCCATGGTCTTAGGAACCAACACACCGCTCCTCGGTGTAGCAAAGTGTAGCAATGTAGTTTACTGTTGTCATATGAAGACTGTTAGCCATGCTACATCATGATTCCAGACAAAAATTTCATTTATTTATAATTAGAAATAAATATTTCACAATATATAATTACATATTGTTTTTGTGATTAATCACTAGGCTTTAATTATGTTCAATTTGTAACAACGAAAATACATCCTGCCTATCAGATATTTACATTACAGTTCATGACAGTAGCAAGATTACAGTTATGAAGTAGCAATGAAAATAATTTTATGGTTGGGGGTCACCACAACGTGAGCAACTGTATTAAAGGGTCGCAGCATTAGAAAGGTTGAGAACCACTGCTATAAAAGATGATGGGGGTAGAAGGCACTCAATAAACTTGGATGTGCGTTGGCCATACTCTGGGGAACCCAGATGTAAACAGGAGGTACCAGCAAAAAATACTAAATCAATCGTTGCCAAACAGTATTTGCAAATCACATCCACAGAAAGAGTCCAGCAGCAGGAGGAGCCTAGTGCCTTTGCCAGGTGTGTGGTGGCAGGAAAGGCGCCCTGATGCTCATGCCACAGCATTGTGTAGATGCCCCTCACACCGCAGCTACACGTGCTGCTCTGTCTGCTGGCTGCCACCCTGCCCACCATTGTTCACTGGTTTCAATAACATGGCTGGTGGGGAGTGGAGGGGACTACAAAGCTCTAGATGGAAGGAGAAGTTCTTTAAGAGTTTCCCAAGTTCGTTCTTTATTAAAAGGAAAATTCCAAGCCACATCCACACATTTGCCTTCTTTATGATGTACTTAAAAGGCCCTGTCTGACCTCATTGTGTTACTTCTAAAGCCTTTTCACAGCAGTTTACGCTTTCTGATTGCTTTACAATCTTGAAGCAGTTAATGATTAAATTACTAGTTTCAAACCCTCATTATAAAGCAATAATGTCAAAATCCCGTTTCTCTTGATTACTTGATTTAAAAAGTCTTAACTCAATACCATTAGTTAGTCCATATGCTAATATTTGAGAAATAGTTATGCCAAGAGAAATTATGTATGTTTTGTGACACTAACAAGTGCAGCAAGAAGCAAGTTTTAGGGCTTATGATGATTAAGAGAAAGTAAATCCAGACTCCTGAATTCTAAAAGTAATGTGCATTTTTTTCTTCATTCTCTTTGTGTAGAAAAATGGGGTTTTGTTGTTCTGTTTTTTTCTCTTTTAAGAAAAAGGAGGCATAGCTCCCAGGAGCTCTTTTGAGTTCTCAGCAAAGTCCCAATTTCTGCGTTAATCCTTTGACTTCCAACAGCAAAGCCACTGAAAGCCTGGTGAACTTGATCTAAGCTTCTGACTTCTAAGCGAACCTTTCTCCCTCTCCTCTATGTGTCCTTCTGGCTTTTGCTAGCTGATGCCAAACCGAAAGGGAACTTCCCCCCCAGATGCAACTGACAAGGCTCATTGTCATCCGATCAAAGCTACACCATGTGGAAATTATTTGGATATTTTTCCAAATGCCATGGAGTAAGTGGAATGCCATCTGTACAGGGAGCTTCACAGACTGCTGCTCTGACTTTGGCATTTAAACAGGACTCTGAGCTGCCATTGTGACATAATGGGTTACACCAGCTAATCCCCAAACTTTCAAATATAAAAAAATGAAAACTTTCTAACTGTCCTCCATAACGTCCAGTTGACAAAGACATCTGCCTAGCAACACCTGAGACAGACTCTTCCCAATTCCCACTGAAACTCAGGGTTCACAGGTCACACTCACCATTAAGACTGTTGGATGGGCCTCTGCCAGAATCTGGGTGGTCCCTGCCCTAACTGAGGCAGGTGGACTGAAATACCGATGATGATAGTGGACGGAGGGAAACCGATCCAGGCTTTGCCTCATGAAACTATGGCAGTGTGAATTAAGGCAAAAAGGCATTGTCAATTTCCTTTGCTGTCTGCTCCCTGACCTTCAAGTCCTACAGTTGGTGGACAACTAGCCTTCAACTGCATGGGCCTAACGTTCTTCAATACAAATGAACCGCCTTGCTCATGAATCTGTCTTCACCCTCATCTTTTACCGACAGATAGATATTGCACAATGCAGCCAGACAGCGATAAATGTGATAGTAAAAGAGAAATGAGCAGAGCCATGGAAATAGCCTCTGCCCTTATTTACAAGGAAACTGCTCTACGTAGAGATGGAGAAAGGAAAACCACCGCTAGCAATTCTTTTGTAAAATACTGTTTTTAACACACTGGTGAAGAGTATTTGAAAAAAAAATAGTGACTGCAGAAAAAGATAACTCCACATAAAGCAGAATTAAATTCAATAAAAGCATTTTGCATATATAATTGCCTTATGCTCATCAAAGCCACATGAGTTGAACAGTGTGGGCAGGAAAAGTTCATTCTCTTCTCTAGTATAGTAGGCTACAGTCCCCAATGCTTCGGAATCCATTCATTAATGTGGCATGCATTTATGGCATGCCAAGAAAGGCATGGCTCTGTAGCAAGTACCAAGCCTGATCAGAGACAGATGGTGTACCTGTCACTCCATGCTGACTCCTGGAAATCACAAATAACCAAAACATAATTGACAAAAATTTAAGTGACCAAAGCATATGATTGATAAATTGTTAATTGTTACAAGCATACAGAGGAAGGAAAAAGAGACAAATGGAAGGGAATTAAGAACACTGAGCTTCCTAGAAGTTGTGTGTGTGTGTGTGTGTGTGTGTGTTTTCACCACTCAAGTCCAGTCTCTTCTATCATCATTTATCTCCCCTTTATCCTCTTCTACTGCCTCCATTCCCCATCCTTTTTGGTAATCACCATACTATTGAAGACCATGCCAAGCCAAGGCAATAACAAGAGCCAAGATAGAGCAAGAAGGGAATAAAGACTAAGTTTGAAGAAGTAGAATGGGAGCATAGACATGGGAAGCCTTGAAGATTCAGGTAAGGGGCTACAGATTTAATCCAAAATGGTGAGTCTTGAACAATGGAGTTAAAACATTAGTGCTGTAGAGTCAATAGAACACAGATTGTAAATTGTGTTGGAAGGCGGGGGGGCAGGGGGTTTTGAAGGAGAATAGGGGAAAAAGTCTGTTGAAATTGTTTGAATGAGATTTACAGAATGCCTGAAAGAGTTTGAGTCAGTTATGTTATATTTTATAGATGAGGAAATGAAAACACCCAGAACTGAATGTATTTAAAGTCACATGATTAACAGTGGCAGTCATGATCCAAGTGTGGAATCCAGTTGCAGAATCCATGCTCTTCACCATCTAATGCTGAATGTCCTATCCCAATGCTGAAGGTACAGGCATGATATGACATTAATAAACAAATACTTAAGGTATAAATAAAGAATAAAAATGTGAGCAATCTAAAATTTCTATAATACTCGAGAATGCAGCCCTGGCCAGTATGGCTCAACAGCTGAGCTTCCACACAGGAACCAAGAGGTCAAGGTTTGATTCCTGGTTAGGGCACATGCCCAGGATTCAGGCTCCATACCCATTAGGGAGTATGCAGGAGGCAGCCAATCAATGATGTTTCTCTCTCATCAATATTTCTATATCTCTATCCCTTTCTTTCTCTTTAAAAATCAATAAATAGCATATATTAAAAACTGCAGGCATCAATATAAAACATACATATATACCATGAGCATGAAAATAATGTTTGAAAGAATATGTAATTATATAGGAATAGTTTAATGATATGCTAAGTGAAAAAAAATTAGATTATCAACTTATATCCACATCTATATGTGTGTAGAATAAACATGAGAAAGTTTTATACAAAAACATTTATTTACAGTTTTTATTTATCTTGAAGGGAGGATTTGGAGCAATTTTATTATCTTTATTTTTCTACATTTTATGGTTTTTCTGCTTGACTTCTGTAATAAAGCTGCATCATTTTTCTAGTGCAAAAAACCAACTTGCTCAGCATTGTCACCTCTCATACATATTTCTTATGTAGACAGAACCTCACAGCTTCATGTTTAGTTCTTTCATGTCTTTGAACACTCTGCAGGTACCAGACCCTCTGCTAAGCATTGGAGTTGCAACTGTGAATAAAACAAATAGAACCATGAACCTTGCAGCCTAGTGGAGAACAAGATATTGAACAAATAAATTAAAATGTGATAGTTGTTTCCAGAGGGAAATTATGGAATGCTGTGAGAGTACCCACAAGTATAAAAAAAAACTGGCTAAGGCAGGAGGTAAATATGAAAAACAGACATGAAGGAAAAGTGAGGGGTGAGAGTATTCCAGGATGAGCAAAGAACATGTATGATGTCCTTAGGAGAAGGGATGTGGGAGAGAAGAAAGGACAAGGATTCTGGAAAGACAATGGAGATCCCAGCTTATATGAAAGACAAGGGTCTTAGAGAGATGTAAATTTCCTTGGCCTTTGTTCCAAATGGAATGGGGAGCCTCTGTTGTCCTGTGTGAACTCTTCTGGAGAAGAAACAAAGACATTGCAGTGGAAGAACAAGTTTTTCTAGAAAGGATGGTAACTTGTGCCAGGAGAGTGGCAATTTTTAAGGACAAAAAAGTAGATGACTCAAGAGTATTTAAGAGGTAGAGTAGCAAGACTTGATTAGATGTGGTTGTTGGGGGTAAGAAAACTGTGGAAGCAGGCTCTCTGATGTCTGACTTGAATAGATGGATGTAACTTATGGAGCTAGAAGGCACTAGAGGTAAAGGAGGCTAGCAAAGAATGAAACAGAACCTTCACCTCTACAATCCAACCTAGTCTAAGAAACTTCTTAAGTGATGTCTATACTTCCTCATGAAAAGTTAAACTGTCAGGGACCCTTTCTCCTCCCCACATGGGAATCAAGTTCTGTGGGACTCTTTTCCCCCTCCTCACGTGGGAGTCCATTCTATGGCACTTTTCCCTCTCCCCATGTGGGAGTCTGTAGTTATTCTTCAATAAATCTCCACCTTTACTGTTAAAAAAAAGAAAGAAAGAAGAGTTAAACTGTCAGAATAAACAGCTAATCGCTATGTAATTCTCAGGGACCTGGGATTGAGGGATTAGCATTTGCTAAATCCTTATGAAGATAAATGGTCCTCCTGACAGCTGGAATTTGAAAAGAAATACAGAATTTCAACTACTTAACTAAGCAATGACTTAAGTAGAGCTTAGACTAATTTGTCATCCAGACAAACAGGCAGGTGCCTCTTTCTGCATGGGTTCTAACGAGAATCTGGAGGTCACATCTTAGCTCAATTATGGCCGCGTGGGAAGCCTCTTGCTTTCAGAGCTTGCCAACAGTGTTCCAGCTGCAAACGGAATCTGCCTTGGTTTCATTGGTAAGGGGCTTTAAAGACGCTTATTGTTTTCAAATCCTTCTCTGATGCTTCTTTCAAAATAAACTCGCCTGTGATGTCATTGCCTTGAGGGTTCTCAAACAGCACCACACAGGGATGGCAATGATTGATTAGGCATCTAGAATGCCATCTTGCAATTACCAAATAGGCAAGTCAGGAAGACCATATGGATAAAAGCAGGGCTTGGAAAATTAAAATGTTTATAGGGGCAAAGCAAGCTATTTGAATAATTGTAACCAAATGTGTATGAAAAAAATACAAGCAACATCAAGTGATAAACAACATATTGCCACAGAGTTGGTAACTCATTAGGGAGTGGTGGAGACTATAGGATCATGGAGTGTGCATGCCCTATCCAAAAGCAAAATAGCTACTCAGCTGTTCGGTGCCATGGAGGAATATGGGCCTTGTATTCCTAGCTCTGTTTCTTTTCTTTTATCTTAAACTAGAGGTCTGATGCACGAAGATTCACGCAAAAATGGGCCTTCCTTCCCCTGGCTGCTAGCACTGCCTTTGCTCCAGTTGGAACCACCTTTCCACCTTCCCATGCTGCCAGAGGCCCAGGGAAGCTGGGGCCATGTGGAAGCCTGCATCATCACCATAGCAATGATGCAAGTGTACTGACCTGCCCCTGGCCACCTGCATATGTAAATTAACCCTCCATCTTTGGTCGGTTAATTTGCATATTTTTTTCCTGATTGGCTGGTGAGCATCATGAAAGTACAGTCATTTTGCATCGTACTCTTTTATTAGTGTAGATTTGTCTCTTAATGTGTACATTTTGTCAGTTAATTCAACTTTTTTTTTTGAACATACAAAATAATTTTATTTTCTTTCATGAGAAAACAGAAGAGATCCTTTTTTAATAAATGTTAACAGCAGATATAAGAAAGCATTTGAACCAGAGTTCTGTCTATGTGCACTTTACTTAAAGAATGTGGAGAATTTAAAATTTGTTTAATATGAAATTAGTCAGGAATGTAGTTAAGATTCATAGAAAAAAGAAAAAGTCCTTTTCACATCAATAGAATTATATAAGAAATGTGCAAGATTTTTTTGAACAGTGCATTTAAAACTCTGCATAACTAAAGTGTTATTTCATATTTCTCAATGGGAAGACTCAACATTGTAAAGATGTTGACAAGTGGGTTCTCAATTACATATGAAAGAATAGCAAGTTCATTTTTAAAAAAAGAGAGAATAATGATGGGATTTGACTTACTAAAGCCAGAATATACGTAATATAAAGGAATTTAAACTGTATATGTTGGTACAGGAATAGACAAACACATCAATAAAAAAAAATAGAATGAAAAGTCAGAAATATACAAAGATGTAGTTATATAATAAATGTATCATCTCTAGTAAAAGGGTTCAAGATTTCTCAGTAAATTGCATTTAGGACAATTGGTTATTCTTTTGGGGAAAAAGAAACTTATTTTAAAAAAGATAAATATGACTTTTTTGAAAATGAATACAAACTGTGATAATAATATAATTAAGCCAAATGACATCCTAACATTTTTACTATTTTCTTGTAAATTTAATATTTGAGGCAATTTTTATGAAATCTGCACAAATTTGCCTTTCACTATCTCGTGGTTTAATTTTTATCACTGGTTACCTCCATCCTATGTTTACATTCAATTTTTCCATTGGTGGTTTGCTTGAACTATTTCCAGTTCTGCTTCTAACACTGTTTTAGAGCCAGGTAGCCTTTAGTTTCAGTCTCTCCCAACACATGTGTTCTTTACCTCAATTGTTTTTATCAGACGGAAGATAACATTCAGCTATTAAGTTGAATTTCTTATCTAGTTCATAAAAAGAAGGGAACCCCATTTATGGCTCCCTACATACTGGCTAAACTTATGACATCTTTCTTTATTTGTGTTACTCTTCATTTACATGTGAAATTTTTCATGTGCCCCAGCTTTACTGAAAGTTGTTCCAAAATGTTCACAACTTGGGTTTTTCTATATAAACTGCTTCTGTTGAAGCTATTCTTTTAAAAAGCCTACCCTTTGGTGTCCCAAACTAAAGTCTTACAATATATTTTACCCGACAGAAGAAAAGTGCTTTAATGTAAAAAAAATAAAAATAAAAGTAAATGTGGATACCAAATAAAACAAGCTTATCATAAGCTGTCAACCTGAAACTGATAGAAAAAAAAAAAGCCACTTTCCCAATATTTCTCAGTAACACCTCAGTTGAAAGGGGTGATTCCTTCTGATTATGAATATTTTTAATATCTGGCATCCCATTTACAAAGTGTCATGAATCCTTTGCCCACATGCCTCTGCTAAGGGGAGATGCCAGAAAATTTAACTCTTTGGAGCATCCTCTCTTTGCAAGACACGAGGCTGAAACACACTTGTGGGGCATTGTCAGTCTTTGTACATGAACTCGCACTAAGCGCATCTAGTCTATTTTTTAGCTATTTTTCGGTGTTCCTTAGGCTATAGCATAGGACAAGACCGAATGGAAATGGTGGCCTCTGCCCCAGGGGCATGAAGTCTACAGAAGGAAAACAAAACATCCCAGAAATAAAAGCACCAGCTGGGGGGAAGCCATCATTAATGAAACAGTGCCAAGATGATTGCGGTGCTGCAACCGCCAGGTGTTTCTGACACTTCAATGGAGAATGATGGAGAATTATGACTCGCGGTGAAGCGGACAGCCCAGGGACCCCCATGTTCCGAGTTGTACACAGGACTGCAATGGAGTGTGAAGCACTCATAAGCTGCAAAACTCACTGTAATAGTCCTTAGTGACAGTCATTCTAAGTTACACCACTGCCCTGACCTTTGCAGAAAATTAATAGCTTTTAATAGCCTTACCCCATCCACGTTCAACCCAATTTATTTTTAGAGGGTATTGCTATTACTGTCTGAATTTTTTAAAGGCTTTGATAAAACAATAGGAAAAGTAGGTGGGAAACACCCACTGTAACCAATATAATATGATCCCAATTTTGTTTTTACAGAATGTAGGTGTGTATGCAAAGAAAAGAAAAAAAAGGGCTACAAAGAAAGAAACCAGCATGCACTGGCTTCTGTGAGTGGTTGCTACCCCCAGTAATGGTTACTGTCATAGCAAGCAGAAACCAACCATGCTTTTTTCAGCATTTCTTCCACAAATCCACTCTATGATTTCGCCTCTGGAATGAAATTTCACAGACTTCTCAAATGTTTTCCTGTTGACTCAAGTAATAAAGGGATAGCCTCTCCAGATAATAAAAAGTCCATTTTGGTTTAAGAATCATACAGCTCCAGTCAGGTGTCATATTAAGACTCCAAATTCTTAGCCAGTGTGTATCTTTTACCATCTGAGCAGCAGTGCTTGTTTAGACCAAAGACGGCACCGTGGAAAAGGTATGACAGCTCAGTTTCTCCCCTTGCATCCTCCACAACTTGCTAAGTGAAATACTGGCCTCTGTGGACTTGGCTCAGGGGGAAAGGTGAGGACAGGTGAAGGGGCAGGGAAGGTTGTTCTTGAATGATTCACCTGTAATCTGGTGTTAGTGCCCTTGGGAAATGGCCCTTGAAAAATGACTTTGGAAAATGACTGTTTCTTTCATGGGGATCTTTTGCAAAGTCCTCAGAGACCCACCTCTGAGCATCTCTGACTACAGCTTCCTCTCACACCCTCAATGCTTATCCTCTGACATACAGTCTAACATTCGTTCCCTCAGCTCCTGGACTGTCAGCACTCCTCATCCAGGTTGGGATCATACTGTCCCTTCCTATGGTATTCTGACAAAGTGCATTTTAATCTAATCCCAGGCTGCTGCTCTCAGTGGGGTCAACATCTAGCCCATGAGAAAGGCTTAGCCCTCCTTGCATCCCTGGTCATTCTCTGACCTCAGGATTTCTCCTGGAAGGCATCAGACCTTAGTTCTGAGTTCACCAAACTCAAGGAGACAAATGGCAAATCTTCTAAGTAGACTTTCTGATACCCCATGTCTCACTTGGCTAAGGTGAAGAAGCAGTAACTCAATCCCCTACACCAGTGGTTCTCAACCTTCCTAAGGCCGTGACCCTTGCATACAGTTCCTCATGTGGTGGTGACCCCCCACCATGAAATTTTGCTACTGTTATGCATTGTGATGTAAATATCTGCATTTTCCGATGGTCTTAGGTGACTTCTGTGAAAGGGTCATTTGACCCCCAAAGGGGTCGCGACCCACAGGTTGAGAACCATGGGCCTACACCCTTCTCTTAGGAGTTCATCCTGGTTTAACATTGCTAACAGATTTACCCATCTCGTGATGCATCCCGCTTAAATGGCCCATGCCTCTTTAGACCGAGGAGTATATGAACCTATGTTCACCATTCTTAGTTTCCAGTTTCTGCTGAAACTTGGTGGTAAGAGAAATAACACTAACATATTGCTGAATTTTCTTTTCTATGTTTTTCTCTTTTTTTTTTTTCATTTTCTTACATTTACATGAATTCTTTGACTACATATCCAGTGTTAATTTTGTGAAAGCAATTTGGAAGTAGTTGCATATTATTTGTTTCACAAATATTTAAAATATTATTGCTTTTCTAAAATAATCATAGGGTAATTCCCTGAAATTTGTAATTATAAAAATATTTACAAATATATCTTAGAAATTTGCCACATGTATAACCACAGCAAACCACCCCTATACCATATCACCATGCCCACATCAATGCTCTTCTCCCCTCTTTCATTAACATTTCCTATTGTAACTTATTTTTAGGCTTTTAAAGTAACATTTTCTTTTGTAAGTTAACATGTGCATATATAGGAAACTAAAAAACACAAGCTAAGAACAAAGCCATCCATAATCACAAGCAGTTTACAGGGACCTGTCTTTCTAAGTCCTGTGTATCTATACAAGTAAGCTTTCATTTGTATGTAATTAAGATGGTGCAGTTATGTATCATGCTTTCTCACACATCCTATTGTAATTTAAAGAGCCATGGTGATAAGATCAAAGGCTTATTAAGGAAAGACTAACAGGCTATGCAGAAAAGGTATTCAAGACTGTCTAACCCCAGAGGGAAGGCAGGGGAGGGTGGGTGGGTAGGAAGAGATCAGCCAAAGAACTTGTATGCCTATACGCATAACCCATGGACACTAACAATAGGGAGGTTATGGCAGGGGGTAGGGGATAGGGGTGGGCTAGCACATCTCTGGTGAAATCATCATTATCCAGACACTTAATTGTAGCTCTTCAGTCTATAAATTCAACTTGATTAGAGTCACCAGAATTTAACAGGATAACAAAAAAAATCCTATCTAATAAAAGGGTGATATGCAAATTAACCATCACTTTGTTTCAAAGATGGCGGCACCCATAACTACTTGATGGCAGCGCCCAGTCCTCTCAGCCCTGCCAGAGTCCCCCAGTCCCAAGGGGGCAGTCACTGAGAGTGGGCAGTGTGAGTGGCCTGGCAGAATGCTTGCTTGTCGCAGTGGTGATGAGGCAAGTATTCCACGCCTGGCCGCCTATGGGCTCTGGGCCTCAGAGAGCCTCTGGGCAGCAAGTGTGGAATAGCCAGGCCCTACGGTGAGCTATTGGTGCCCGGATTCATGCACAAGGCTACTAGTAGTAATAATAATGTAAGAGTGAATATGCCACACTATATGTAATGGGTCCAAGTCTCAGATTATAAACCTAACTTGAGTTCAAGAAATGTTACTTTCTGTGTTTCCAATTTGAATTTTTCTTCTATTTTGAGACTTCGTGCTGCTGAGTGAAGAAATTTAATATTAGTCATTTCATGGTCATCTTTGGGTTTTCTTCATGGACTCAGGGTATATACACAGGGTGAGGGTGAATGGCTTCCATTACTTTGGGGGTGCAATCTGGTGTTCCACTAGTCTTGATAAAACACCTCTTCCTCAGGAAAAAAAAAAAATTTGCCTCCCCTCCCTTTTTTTCACAAACTACCACCCAGCTCCTCAGGCATTCACAGTTGTAGTTAATAGAAGTTGGCAGCTACCTCAACGGGATCACTCTAAAAAATAGCCTGGAGCCAACTTGTATGAGAAAGAAAAGTCGGAACAAATAAATAAGAGGGACAAAAGACAAAGCAGAAAAAAATGGGCCAAATGGGATAAGAAGTTTAAAATTTATCCATTGCCTGCAATTTCAAAAGCCATGATAAACGACTTTACCGTTTTCTGATTCCAGGGACATCCATGTGGATTTAGGGACTAGTCTCAAGAAAGAACTCACAATCTCCCCAAAGGACAGTGAAGAGTTAAATATGGGCAACTCATCATCAAGAAAATAACAGTCTGGTAGAGGACCAGTTAATAAATCGTAGCCCTTGTGCACTAAATTATGTGGCCTGGGGAAGTTAATTTTTTTCCCCAAAAAAGCTCAATAGGCATCCACCATTATAGCTACCCTGGTGGGATCTACCCCAGAAACAATGTTGGATCCAATTCTTCAATAACAGATTTATTACAAGCCTACAATGGAAAATACCAAGTCAAATCAGAGACAGAGTATTTATGGTTGAGCTGCCAGAGAGCACACGTAACCACATACACAGTGGAAGGCAGCAAATGCCCAAAAGAAAAAACAATGGAGTGTTAGGCGAGCTGAGAGGAAGGTGTAAGTTTTTCAGGGAAGGAAATTGGGAATGGCTTTCTGCGGGTTTAAGCTGAGTCCCAAATGACAAGGATACGGATGTGTGGAGGTGATGGAGAAGGGCAGGCCAAGAAATTGGCCTCAGTGGAGGTAAAGAGCAGGTAAGGAGGGACTGTGAAAGGAAGAGAGAATAAGCTGGAAAGGTGGGTTGGGGCCCAGACAAGCCAGGCCTTGAAAATCTGCCTCAGGAATTTGGAAGATTTTTCAGTGTGTTTGTTTGTTTTCCCCTAAACTAGGAATGAATTTGTGATTATTGAGCAAGAGAGTGCAGATCAGAGCTGTGCCTCAGAACACAATGGGGAGGAGATTGCAAAGTAGATTAGGGGCAGGGATGGAGATAGCTAGAAACAAGTCTATGGAAATAGCCAAAAGCCTCATCTGGACTGTTACCCTTTACCCACCACTATGAGAGCTGAGTAAAGAGGGAGAGTGAATGAGTTAAGTTCTTCATCAAGTAAAAGATTGGAAAATATAACTTGAGTAAGACAAATGAGTTTTTAGAGAAGGATAACATTGATTTCTAAAGATAAATCTAAACCTAAGTGAGAAGGTTAAGGTCACCTGACACATGAGACCTTAGGGTCATGAATGGCTGAAAGGATCTTGCACCTCTCTCTCTCTTTTTCTCTCTCTCTTTCAGAAAGAATAATTTAACAGGTATATTCTGTAGCCTTAGAATATATGCAACGATTTTCATTAAAACAAATTAAATTTTTTTGTTTTTGTTTTTTCTAGATATAAAAATATCACGTGCCCACTATAGGCAAATAGTTTAATTTAGTTGATAAATTAGAAAATTCAGAAAATCACTTGTAATTCTATCCCCAGGGATAAGCACATTTAATTCGTCTAAACCTTTCTAAATATATGTAGATATGTGGACCATAAGACACCCGATTGGTAGATTTACAGATAAGAGTAATGTATATTGGTAGGTAAATTTTTTATTTGGAGCAGTCATATAACCTCTTTATTATGTGAACTAAATCCCTGTGCTCTTTTGTTATCTTAAAATTTTGTCATCGTTGCTTTTTCATCTCACAGAGTCAACTCAAGATTAAAATCTACACCAAAATTACAGAACCCTGTTTAGCTATCTCTTGGAGCACATTACTGTCCTTACTTTAATTACTTGTAATATGTATATAGAACATTTGCTGTGAGCGAGCTGGCAGCCCTCATCAAACTCCAGAAAATAAATAGGAACTACTTTTAATCTCGGTGCTCATATTCATAAAAGGGGAAATTAAGTAGTTCATAATGAGCTCAAGATCACTTGATCCTGGAAATCAAAGCCAGGGTTCTACTGACTAAAATGTTTACCTAAGTTGGAAATGTTTTCAAAGAATGTTCAGACCCGAAGATCTGGATCTGAGAAAAAGTCTTTTCTAGCTCTTTCCTCTACCAAGAAGGAAGCAAAGGTGCTGAAAGGTTTGATAGTCTACATGGGTCATATGAATAATTGATCTAGATTGTTCTTTTCATTCTGTAAAGCCAGACATGTACAGAATTTGACTACTTTGGGATAAAATATATTAATTAAGAAAGTTGCTTTTCAATATTTAAAAAAAAGTTAATTAAAAACAGATCTTGAGTAGAAAATTAGAGTTCATGAAAAATGAAGATAAGATCTTAACTATTTTTGACTTGATGAAAGCGATTTAAAAGTTAATTTCAATTTTTTAAACTCAGTATCTGCTACTTCAATGAGTTTTTAAATTAAGTTATTAAGTCAATACATATTTTATGATTTTTAATTAACCTTACTCTTTAAACATTACATAAAGTGCTGTTACACATTTAAAACAGATTTTGTCGATGTGTGATATAATCTATTCTTTTAATAAGAGGGGGCAGTGATTGGGTGTGTAGCTGTTTGAAATGTCATACATCAAAATATTAACATTGGCCGAAACCGGTTTGGCTCAGTGGAGAGAGCGTCGGTCTGAGGACTGAAAGGTCCCAGGTTCGATTCCGGTCAAAGGCATGTATCCTGGTTGCAGGCACATCCCCTGTAGGGGGCATGCATGAGGCAGCTGATCGATGTCTCTCTCTCATCGATGCTTCTAACTCTCTATCCCTCTCCCTTCCTCTCTGTAAAAAAATCAATAAAATATATTAAAAAATATATATTAACATTGGATGGTGAGTTAATTTTTATTTACTTTTTCTTATCTGTGCTTGCTTATTTCTCATTTCTTATTATATATACATATACATACATATATATGTACATGCATATACTAATATACATATGTACTAGTACATACACACACACACATACACACACACGTAAAAGTAATGACTTTCCCAGCCTTTGTGGGAAAATAGCCATCGATTGTATTTGAAAAGTAGCATGCACTTGCTCCTTGTGGCAGATACTGTGTGTGGCTTGCCTGCTTGATATCTACTGTGTTCCAGCCTCCTTCCAGGACATCTCTCTGTCCTGCAGTGTTTGGAAAACTGAGGACGATAAACTCCTTTGCTAAGCTAGGGTTTCAGATGCGACTTGTGTTCTGCCAATCAGAAACCCTCATGCCCAGCTAGAATTTGAAAGGAAGGCAGGCTGTGGGGGCAGATCCTGGCAGCAGCCCTATGGTTCTGCCGTTCCCAGTCCCCAGCTTGCTGATTCTGCAGCTTCTGGCAACATGGTGGCAACATCATGATCACAAAAGAGGCAGTGGATTCTGGAGCCAGGCATGGCTTATGGAAATTCTACTGACCATCTGCTGCGTCTGCTTTTCTGATGATATCAAAAGCCATCTTTTTTTTAAATTATCTTTATTGTTGAAGGTATTACAAAAGTCCCCCTTTTCCTCCATTGACCCCCTGCTGCCTGCTCCTGCCACATCTGCAGGCCTTCCCTGCACGATTGTTTGTCCATGGAGTACGTATACACGCATACAAGTGCATTGGTTAATCTCTTTTTTCAAACCCTTCTCCCCCACCACCACCCGCTCCTTTCCTTCCCTCTGAAATACTTCAGTCTGTTACATGCTTCAATGTCTCTGGGTCTTTTTAGTTTATCAGTTTATTTTGTTCATTAGATCCCACATATAAGTGAGATCACGTGGTACTTGTCTTTTCTCTGACTGGCTTCATCAGCCATCTTATACATAGTAAAATCCCATTCTGCTTAAAACGATTGCTTGTTCAAAATGTTCCTATACACCCTTCCTCCATTCCATAAGCACTACCATTACATTTTTCCCTTTTCTAGTTAAAACAATAATACCAAACTATTGTAAAAAATAATAGTCATAAAATTAGCCCATATATAAGTTATACATTAAAAAATAAAAATCAGTCTTCATGGTCCCCACCCTCATCCTATATTCCAAAGGAATCCACTGTTAATAGTTTGTTGTTTCATGTCCTTTCGTATTTTTCATGCCTGTAGAAAGTATGAAAACACAGAGAAGGATTTTTTTTTTTGCATTTTTACCAAAATTACATGACACTACATATACATAAAGCTGGCAACTTGATTTTTTAAAACCTTTTTATATTTGTCTGTTCTGAGCTATCTTTCAAATTGCTGTATATTATTCAGTACTCTGGAGAAACTAAAACATTCTCCTATGGATGGACATGTTTTAACATTTATAAACAATGTTGCAATAATCATCTTTTATCATAGATCTTTGTGTGTACATTTGGATATTTCTTGAGATAGATTCTAAAATTTAAATGCAAAAAAATGAAAGGTTAGCAGATTGTATTTAGCAGTGTTTCTAAAGGATAATGTCTGATTTGCGTATTACTGTATTACTGGTGCTCAGAACGGCATCTGCTGTGTAGAAGGCACTAAATAAATGTGTGTGAAGTGAATGCCAAGTGAATAATTGAAAATAGATTGGGAAATGCATTAATGCAATCCACCACAGGAATGGATTAAAACAGAAATATGTATATATATATATATATATATATATATATATATATATATATAAATGACACACACACACATTATGATGGATGTCCCACACATCAGGTAAAACTCCACATTCATTCCTAATTTTTTAGAAAAATTATTCACCAAGAAATAGAAGAAATATGATTAACCCAATAAAAGAACTTATCAGAGATCAACAGCAAAATATATTTCCAAATATTTATAAAAGATATAACAATTACCTCCTTTAAGAACTCAGCAATGAATAAAAATAAACTCGCAGGCCTGAGATAGGAAACAAGGCAAAAATATTAAAATAAGATATAAAATATTAAAGACCTAGATACCTCCACAAAGACATGCAAAGCAGATCTAATCAGAAAGCAAAATCACGAGCCACAGAAATGCATTGAGTTTACTCTAAAGTTCATCATTTTGGGGGCAGGCTCAGTGGTCCCCTTTTAATATCCGGAGAAGTGCTGGTCAGACAGGGATAGGTGCTCAGGGAGCAGTGACTGGGAGGCTGCTATTTCGTCCCTTCCCAGAACTCCAAGCCTCATCAACAGAAACAAAACCTACTCACCCCTTTTCCCTAATGTTCTGCTGTATCAGCTCTGACTGCTTCTTAGCCCCTAATTATGTTCATTTGCAGAATATGGACAGGCCCAGAACAAGGCTCTTTTTAATTTCAGGAAACTGTGCTATCAATCCAAATTATAGGGAACAATTAAGTATGCCAAAATTTGGGATATTACATAACTCTTCAAAAACATAGGCAGCTTTGTATGTTCTGATATGGGGGGAAAAAAACACCTTAAGATGTATTAAGTGAAAAAATAAGGCGGCAGAATATATAGCGCAATCATATATTCATCATTTTTGTTTCTACCTAATATTTTTGAGATGTCATTTACATGACAGAAGTTTACCTACTTATAATTTTGTGATTTTAAGCATTTAGAGTTGTGTATCTGCTAACAAAATCTTATTATAGAGTATTTTCATTATCCCCCAAAATGATCTCTGTTCCCATTAACAGCCACTCACCATTCTCCCTCCCCCGTCTCAGGTAACCACTAAAATACTTTGTTTTTATGCAGTTACCTACTCTGAACATCTGGTATTAGTGGAATCATACAATCAGTGGTCTTTCATAACTGGCTTCTTTCATTTAGCATGCTTTCGAGGTTTATCCACTTGTAACATATCAGTACTGCATTCTTTTTCATGGCCCAATGATAATCTGTTGTGTGGATATATCATTTTATTTACCTCTTGTCAGTAGATAGACATCTGAGCTGTTTCCACTTTTCAGCTCTTATGAGTAATGCTTTGAGCATCCATGTAGAAGTTTTTGTGTAGACATATGTGTTTATTTACCTTGATTATATATTTAGGAATGGAATCGTTCTATGTTCAGCATTTTGAGGAACTATCAGACTATTTTCCAAAGTGGTTGCATTTTACAATCCCACCAGCCACACTTGAGAATTCCAATTTCTCCACATTCTCACCAACATTTGTTATTGTCCATGTTTTTCATTATAGCCATCATACTGGCTGTGAAGTGGCATCTCATTTTGGTTTTGATTTGCATTTTCAAAATGACTAATGATGTTGAGCATCTTTTCATGTGCTTATTAGCCATTCATAGATCTTCTTTGGAGATATCTCTATTCAGGTCTTTGTCCCATTTTTCAATTGGGTTATTTGTCTTTGACTATTGAGTTAAAAGAGCTATTCATATACTTTGAATACTAGTCCCTAATCAAATATATGATTTGCAAATATTCTTTCATTCTGTGAGTTGTCTTTTCACTATCTTATGATGTCATTCAAAGTAAAAAGGTATTTAAATTTTGTAGTACAACTTATCCATATTCTCTTTAAGAACTTGGACTTTCAGTGTCATGCCTAAAAGATTTTAATCCCAAGTGTTACATACATTTTTTAAAGCACATGAAATGCTATGTAAGCATATGTGCTTTTAACTCTAAAGAGTCACAGAAATGTATATTAATAGTGGGTAACTTTGTGGGGAAGCACAGGGGAAGAAAAGAGAATTTTACATTTTACTTGATTCATAGATATGGCTTGAATTTTTATCATCTATATGTGTCATATCTATTTTAAAGATTGTTTTAAAACCATCTTTTTAAAAATATATATGTTTTTATTAATTTCAGAGAGGAAGAGAGAGAAAGAAACATCAATGATGAGAGAGAATCATTGATCAACTATCTCCTGCATGCCCCCTATTGGGATCAAGCCTGCAACACAGCCATGTGCCCTGACCAAAAATCGAACTCATGACCTCCTGATTCATAGGTCGGTGGTCAACCATTAGCCATGCTGGCTGGGCTAAAACTATCTTTGAATTGCAAGGAGCAATTGACTATTGTTGGCACTTTAGAAGGTCTGATAAATGACAATGTTGTTTTCTGCCTGAATTCAAAGCCAGTTGAGATATAGACATAGAAATCAGAGAGATGGAAGCCATATGTCTGATTTCTAATCCAGCCATATTGAAGAAAATGGAGTAGAATAAGAGCCAAATTGATCTGTTAAAACACCTTGACCTCCCCTCTCCTATCTGATTTATATCTTGAAATGGTCCACCCAAGAAAATGTTGGAGTCTAAGAGTATCCACACTTCCTGAGAATCAGTGCCCAGCACTGTTCGGGGGGAAAGAGGTCAGCAATGAGAGACAGTATCCTCCAGGCCTAAAAACTTTTACCATATTGGCTCCAACCAAGATGAAGTTGTAAATCAATGCCTTTTACACACCAACCAATTAGCTCATTCTACCACCATCACAAGAACTAATTGTGGAGATAAGAGGTTTAAAACACTTTAAGAAAAACCCCTCTCCACAGACTACGAAGAAGTATGTAAAATAAGCACCTCCCTCTGACAATTACCATGAAATTTTAAGCTATAGTAGATAGAAATGTGTACCTAGATCTTATATCTTGTGCCTGACCATATATTATAAAATTGGTTTGTACATGCCAGTGATTGGTAAGTAGCAAATTGAGAACTTAAACTACCTTGGAAACTCCAAAGCATCTGGATAGGTATGACATTTCCTATGAAAGAAATTTTTGGGGAAAAAGCTCAAGATTTTAGGATAAAGTATTTACATTCAAAAAGCAAAATGAGAGTGTTTAGGTTCTAAAGTACATGAATGGAGCTGGGAAGTCTAAGTCTTTTCAACACAGGAAAAAATTCAATACAATACAGTACTTACTGAACTGTTTCTTGCCTACCAGTGTGACAGGCAATGGATGAGGCCAGAGCCTTCTAACCCATGTTACAGTACCTCATGTCCCAAGAGATTGATGCTATTAGCCCTCAGGAAAGATGGGCAGAGTCTGGAGTCATTAGGGTCCACAAGTTGGTCACCTCCAGCCAAATCAGCTTTTTTCATTTTCCTGGTGGGTCACTAAAGATTAATATTTTCCAGTGCCTGTCTTTCTATGAACGGCATTGGAAAGCGCTGTGACATTAAGATATAGTGAAGACTAAGGTACAGTCATGGCTTTTAGAAACCTCCACTTCACTGAGGAAAACTGATCATTATACTTACTAAAATTCCATACACTAAGTGCTAAAATTGAAATGAGCACAGATGAGAACCTCAGTCAAGGTATCATTATGACAGTTTCTATTTGCTGAGTAATTATTGTGTTGTGAAGCCCGCTGGTAAGCAGTTTACACACATTATTTCCATTGTACATTAGAACCCTCACAGGTGAGTTCTATTATAATTCCCTTTTCCAGATAACAATAACAAGACACAGATGAGTTAGGTGGCTGAAGTTCACAGTGAATACACAGAGGAAAGAGGATTTGAGTCTTGCTGTTTGAATACTGACCAGGGATAAGTTTTAACATCTACTTATGATCAAGTAGAAAGTATTTAACTATGGCACTGAATGATATCTAATACCTTCTCATTTAGTTGCTGAACATTGTTTTACATTTGTTCTTGTTTGCAATATACCCGATTGAATGAGTAACAAAGGTCAAAAGAGCCAATAAAAATCTGAAAGTGTTGCATACATTTAAAGGTAAAGCTATACATTATGCTAAGTGAAGTAAGCCAGGAAATGAAAGAAAAATACCACATGATCTCACTCATTTATGGATAATAAAGAACATTATAAACTAATGAACAAAAAGATAGATACAGAGGCAGTAAAGCATCAAACAGACTGTCAAATTATAGCAGGAAGGTTAAAATTTGGTTGATAGGAGATCAACCAAAGGACTTGAATGCATGCATATAAGCATAATCAATGAACACAAGACACTGGGGGAGTAGGGTATGCATGGGAGTGAGGGGGGCAAAGGGAAGATATGTATACATGCAATACATTAATAAAAAATTTAAAAAAAATAAAGCTAAAGCTCTAAATGTGGTAGCAGCCGAGCATAGACTCACATCTTCATGAGGACAAAGTAGGTAGAACACCTTTCTCATCTTTGGGTCCTTAGAACAGTATCGGTTGAGAAACTCAACAATATTTGTTGGGTAATGAACAAATACACAAATGGAAGAACAAAGTAAAAGAGCTGCTGGACACAAAAAATAACAACAGTCACAGAGGAGAAACAAGGACATCTCATTATGCAAACAAAATTAGTAGTGCCTTGAATATCTGCAATGATACAAAACAAAAGCTATATGAAGATCATAGTTCACAGTCTTGACATTGGGCTTATTACATTGTTTGAACTCTAGCTCCTATAACAATAAAAGGGTACTATGCTAACTAGACCAGATGACCTTCGACCTTCCAGACAAAACCGGGGCTGCAAGGGAAGCCCGGATCTGAGTGCAAGAGGGAAGTCAGTACTGGCAGCTGTGGGAAGGAAGACTTACTCTTGCATGAATTTCGTGCATCAGGCTTCTAGTATTACATAATGAAATATTATATTATGTCTATTACTAGACATAAAGATATCTAATCTGACTCAATTCTGAAAGTTTCTCTTGTGGCCTAACAGGATATCATTAGGCCTCCATTTGAACATGTCCCATTATATAAAAAGCTGCTTGGGACCAGCTTATTTTTAGGTATACAGAAGTCTTTCTTATCTTGACTCCATATCTGCTTTCTGGTCTTAGTTCTTCCTCTAAAAACCACAACTAATCTTTCTAGCTCATGATGGCTCATTACATATTTGAAGACATTTATCACACTTTCAGGTTTGTATTCTCATATCTTTTCTGTTTTCCTAGAGTAGTATTTCTTCCTGCTGATTTCATATCACAAATGCATAGGTATTTCAATGGAATGATGGTATAATTAATGGACAGGGGACATAATTGTGGTGAGAGGCTTGAGAAGTCCTTTAATAGGACATATTCAGGAATCCTTAAAGACAAAAACACATGCTCCTGGATGGAGAGTTCTGCATGTCTCCAAAGTTCCCTATGGGAGTAGCAAATATAAATACTATCTACTCCTCTTCCCAGAGTGAGGATTCTCCTTGTCATATAAATCCACTTTAGTATTTTCTTGGGGCAATTTTTATATCCTCATAGCCTCCTCTCCCATCTGCCTAGTCTATAATTTGTGTTTATGTACTCCTCAGGTGTAAAGAAATAATGCAACATGGCCCTGACCCTAAGTGTTTACTGTGAGACTAACTTTGAAATGTCAAGTTTACAGGAGCATCCTCAGCAAGCCTAGGAGTCTGGCCTGGCTAAGTTTCATTCCTTCATTCTAGAGTTTTTCTGTTACCCTAATTTCCCTTATTTGCCCTTGCTTACCTTTTCCAATATCCAGTTCTCCATTTCAGGAAAATGAAGGATCCCACACACAACAGGCTAAATCAGTATTGTTGCAGAAAAATCAATCCAGACTCAGAATATGAAGACAGAACTTTGCTATTTTTAAGAACTGCCCTGCAGGAAGTAAGGGACACAGAAGGGACCACGGTCTCCAGTCACCTGACACATCTACTACACAATCTTCAGTTGGTACATGAGCACCACTCAAGACCTCCCAGGTTTGCTTTTGGTCAGCAGGGCAGGTGGATGGAAGGAAAATGAGATCTCATGACAATCAATTGAACAGAAAGGGTAGAAAGTGTTCATACACCTTAGCACACTCCACAAAAACTATATTAAAAGGGTGTCAATAACATACATCCAAAAGAGATCACAAGATCTTACAAGAAGACATTTACCAGTAGTATCTATAAAGGGTCACAGTGTTGGTCCAGGGCAAGAGGACATTGTAGATTTATAAACATGTCTGACTATTTGCCCAGGAAGATAAAATATGAAGGACCTCTGTTAGTGGAGAATTTTATCTCCTTTAAACTATGACACAGAGTTTTGGGCTTGTGAATCCCGTTTTCTTCCTCAGTACAGACTAGGCTGTGTGTCTCATTTCTAGAGGGCAACGTGTCCCTTTGCTCTCCCTCGAAGAAAAGCCTTCCCATTGCTTACTATGTTGGGAGCTCTTTTGCTTACCGGGTGTCATGCTCCCCATCACCATTCCGCCACAAGGGACTTTTAATGTTTTAATGGGGGCAGAGGAGAGTTTCAAACTGTCATTACTGAACAGAAGCCCCATTTTAAAGGGAGAAAGTGTCTATATATTTATCTGGCCCTCTACATTAAAATTATACTAAGGAATTACTTCTCATTTTTTAGAAGCCATTTTTTTTTGCCATTTAGCAATGAAACATAATTTACAAATCAATGTTAATTTATGACAATGAAACAATGAAATATTGATAAAATAAAAATCCGTAGGCTTCAGTAATGAGAGCCGGCCTTTAAATTAATTCCTCACACTGACACCAAAGCAATCTTCCCCAAACACTAACCAGTTCGTGTTTCTTGCTTACAACACTTCACTAGCTTTCCACCTTTTGTAAAATAAAGCCCAAACACGTCGGTAAGATAAAATATTTCCTTTTGGGTTGGCTCTTGCTTATTGCTTATATTCCACCACTCGGATCTGCTCTCTGGTTTTATAGTACAGCAATGCTAAGCTACTTCTAGTTCCCTAATACATCATGCTGTTTTGTGCCTCATCATTCTAATGGAATTCCCTTTGCCAATGTTCACTCAGTAAGATCCCACTCATCTTTCAAAATCTAGCCCAGACTTTACCTACTCCAAGATATCTTTTTTGTACTAATGCTTCTCTAAGTGCATTTGTCACTTTCCTTTTACTGCCACCTTCCTGCCTTATCCATATCTCCATATTTCTATTGTTTCATTGAACTGCAAAGTCTCTTAGGCTCTTTGAAAACAAGAATTTCTGTGTCCCAGAACATAGAACTCTCTATAAATGCAATCACTCTATTCAAACTTTTCAATTACGTGACACAGTGTAGATTATTTGATACACACTTTGTATTTTATAGACTCTGAAAAATATATGCTGATACTAGTACTTTAATGTAATATAGCTCAGACATAATCCCCACAGTAATCTTGCAAAGTGAGCAAGACAAATATTTCCATATCATTAATACACAAGTTAATAAGTGGAAATGCTAGAATAAGAACTTAAGACTTTGCCTCTTCCCAGGGTTGTTGATAAACCTCCTGCAATGCACATGACAGCCTTCTACAACAAAGAATTATCTAGTCCAAAATGTCAATATTGCTGAGGTTGAGAAACTGTGGTGCAGAAAACGTAAACTAATCTGTAATGACAGAAAGAAAATCAGCGGTAGCTTAAGAATGTGTGTGTGTGGAGGGGGGGGTGGGAGGGGAAAGGGGGATGATGCCAAGGAGACCAAAAAATGCAGCAAAAATTATGGTATGTCACTTCCCAGATTTATTTTATTTTGTTTTTTAATTTTAATTTATTTCTTTAAAATTTTTTTAATATAGCTTACATTCAGTATTATTTTTATTAATTTCATGTTTATAGCATAGTGCTTGAGCAATCATATTCTCTCTCTCTCTCTCTCTCTCTCTCTCTCTCTCTCTCTCTCTCTCTTACATATTCTGGATTAAATCAGCAACCATGTCACGGCCAGCCTTATGGAGAACTGCATGTGGTAAAGAACTGAGTCTGCTGACCAACAGCCATGTGTGTGAGGATCCTCCAGCCTCAGTCAATCCTTCAGATGACAATTTAACTACAACCTCACAAAAAAGCCAGGCAGAATCACTCAGCTAAGCCACTCCTGACCCTCAGAAACTGAGTGTGGTAATAATAAATGCTTGTTGTTTTACTTTTAAATTGTGGGATGATTTGTTATGCAGCAATAGGTAACTAATACACCCACCTACTCCTGAAATGTGGGAGTTAGACATAAGTCTACATCTGGTGTGTACATGGTCTTAGGATGCCCACGTCCCAACCTATTAGCTACTTCTAGGATGGCATCTTAGCACCTACCAATGATCCAATATGTTCTTAGAAGATGGAACAAAAAGCAATAAGGGAGCAGATGTAACCCAGTCAGGGCTCTCTGGTCTGGCCAAGGAGCTGGTTAAAGGAAGGACACCCCTGTGACTGCAAAAAAATACCTGAAGCTGGATGGGAAGCACAGCATGGAAACCTTCACGATGACCTTCTTATGTTCCTGTTCCCAAAAAACAGACCCGGCTAGAATGGGATTCACAAGCTAAGCAGAGGTTTATTGTAAAATATTGTTCTTAAAATATGCACTCTTAGAGCCACAGTTTTTGATGGGGATAGGACATTATTTCCAGAAGAGCCCAATTAAAATTGCACATGCCACGGGGAGAAGAGCAGAAAACCTCTTCCACTGACATTCATACAAAAAGAGGGATTAAGAAGGTTGTTGATTTTAAGGCACAAGAAAGAGAAGGAAAATATGAAAATAGGGACCAAGTTTGTATCAAATGTAGTGTTACTAGGGGCAGTTGATTAAGAAATAAACAACCATGAACATAAACACCACCAACATACTGGTTCACAACCTTAGCTGGATAGAATACTCAGTGGGCTTTCAAATGGCTGTGTTATTTTTTTAAGGCTTCCTGGATAATTCCAATAGATAGCCAAGCTTGAGAACCACTAAGCTGTGGGATATGAGACATCTAAGAAGGATGCTGAGAGAGCAAGGAGGAAAAAGCAACAGAGCACCAAATTCAGCAAATTTGTTCGGTGTCTTTCACAACGACAGCCGAAATGCTCTAGCTGCCGCTGTTTACTGGACAACCTAAACTCATCAAACTATCTCAGGATTGTATTCCTCATTTTTCACAGCACCAAACATGCTGTTGCCATCCTACAAATGGTAAATAGTAACAATGGTCTGCTGTCAGTTTTTTTCTTTATAGTTGTCACTATTATAGAGCTGGCTATCAGGGAAGAGATTTTGTTCAGCATTTTCCAAGTATGTGGACAACACACTGCTGGCCAAATCCGTCTAACAGAAACCCCAGGGCATCCTCCCAAGGGGAATGTCAAAAGCAACAATTCCTGGACTATTACCTTATTTTCCCATAGCGATGTGGATCCATTGGATTTCTAGAAAATCTTGGTCTCTATCGCTCCTCTCTCCTCTTGCAGCTCTATATTCTTCTCCATTGCTAGGATTTGCTGTGGGCTGAACACAGAATCCAGCAGATTGTCTCCCAGAGAACTGGCCCTCTGGCTCTTCTCCCTCTTAACAAGACATTTTTCAGGTCAGCTGGTGTAAATGTTGGGGGTAGCTGTTAAAAAAGGAAGACTGAAAAGCATGCAAGGTCTGGGGAACCCTCCAGGTGTTGATAAGCAACAAACAATTAACGATCAAAGTCTTGAGAAAACTACATTTCCAATATCACACATAATGAATGACCTTTCATGGTGAGCAGCTTAGAATTACTGCACGTCCACGCTCTCATGTGCCTGTCTACAATCTTGACATTACAAAATTCTAGCTTCTGCTTTGTTTTAATAATGTCTTTAGGCTTCCACTGGGAATTTCCTCCATACAAAAAAGATACTAATTGGCGAACAAGAAAAGGATTTGAGGGACTTCGTGACCTGCAATCATTCTTTGATAGAGTTAGAAATTTTTAAACATACTTCAACAAAGGAACTTCTCACATCTGTGGGGTCTCTGACTCTCCCATTGTGCAGGGTTCCCATATATGTGTATGTATTGTTCTTCCTCTTACTAAAAATAAAATAAAATAAAATAAAATAAAATAAAATAAAATAAAATAAAATAAAATAAAATAAAATAAAATACTGCAGCATAGATAGTATGGTATATATTGGTATGTTCATTATTCTTAACTTATTCCTGTACCCTGGAGGGTAGTTAATATTTGAAAAGACTTTAACAGGAATACAAAGTTAAATAATAATTAGCATATTAAACAGTTAATCAAAAGCCCACATTTCACAAACAAGCTAAGATAATCACCTATCAGTCTTGCTTTCTGATCAGTGGCAAAATTCATTTTAATTTAAAAAATAAATGTTATTGATTTATTCATGTATTTAGAAATATTTATTAGCAATTATATAAAAACAGGTATTTTTAGCACTTGCCCTACCTCAGTGAACAAAATAAAGATTCCTACTCTTGTAAGGATCTAATATTTTTTAAGATATTTTTACTGATAAGATTAGTAGATTTGGCTTCTGCTTCAATAGGTCACTGTTCAATAGATTAAATAGTACCTGACTCCTCCCTCCCCCCACTCAAAAAAAAGAACACAATTGGAAAACCAAACATAATATGAAACAACGTTTACAAAGACTGAAAATTGAGAGAAACCAAGATGGCACATAGGTGAACACCTAAACTGCTACCTCACACAACAATTTCAAAACTACAACTAAAAGACAGAACGGACACCATCTGTTCTGGCTGAGTGAAAATTCTACAACTAGAAGTAAAGAGAGGAACTCACAAAGACTCAGAGGAGCTGTAAAAAGCTGAGGTACAGAGGCACGCTCGTGGAGAGGACAGGCGGAGGGGGATCTAGCTAGCTTCCTCTAGAGGGTGGGAGACGGAAAATCCTGACTGTACTGAACCCCACTCTGACTGCACTCTACCCCAGTTCAGGCAAAACTCATACAGGGGAGCGATGACTGCTGATTGTGCCACTGACTTTCTCTAGTGGGAGGAAAACAGAACCTCAAAACAGCACTGAAATCCAGGTCCAACTGCACTGAACCCCAGTTTTGGGTGAGATTCTGGGGACCCAGTCTCATTCAGGTCCCTAGAGCACACAGAAACTCAGGGGAACCAGAAAGGCAGAGGTCTGAAGGCAAGCATGCATTCCCAGACACAGCTGATCATCACAACCAATTGGCTTAGAGGTCAATTCCCCCCAGTGATACCAACAACAATCAAGACTGTACACACAGTTCACAAAGGGGTGCACCAAGGGTGTCCACCTCAG
>JAAGEH010000022.1:12469370-12647164 GCA_011751065.1 Lasiurus cinereus
GTTAGGCCACACAAGGGGCTGCCAGAGAGCCTGTGAGAACAAGGAGATGGCTCTCCCTCAAGCTTCCAGAACAGGTGGTATGACTGCTTTTGTGCCTGCCTACTAGCAGAAGTTTTTATATGTGACAGAACTGGGGCTAAGACTTGTTCCAGTGCAATACACTGCCCAGTGAGGAGGAGACCAAAGCAGGGGGACTGTGTAATGCATCATCCAGGACACTTTAAAGAGAGCCAGACCGAACAGGACAGCAGGGTAACAGGTGCAAACAGATTCTGGTCCAAGCAAACGGAATCACTAGCCCCTCATCTCTCTCTAACTACTGGATGCTACAAATAGCTTCCAAAAAGTGACTTTGGACAGACCAAAGGGGCTTAGACCAGTCTGTAACAGTTTGAAAGTATATGTGTACACATGCATACAAAACCTACATAGGTATGCATGCGTACATATATCCCTATATATACATATAAATGGGCATAAATATGTACCTATATGGCAACATATACAGTATATGTATTTTAATTTTTCAAAAATAAAAACTAAATCTGCCGTGAAATTTTTCTTAAAAATTAACTGGATAGACATTTTAAATATCAAGTAGTGTCATTGGAAACCATTTAAGAAGTGTTTTTATCCTGGCCAGCATGGCTCAGTGGTTGAGTGTTGACCTATGAACCAGGAGATCGTGGTTCAATCCCAGTCAGAGCACATGTCTGGGTTGCAGGCTCGATCCCCAGTGTGGGGCATGGAGAAGGCAACCGATGAATGATTCTCTCTCATCATTGATGTATCTCTCTCTTCCTCTCTTTCCTCTCTGAAATCAATAAAACTATATATTTTTAAAAAGATGTGTTTTTTGGTGTCACTTTTTATTCAAAAGACACAGACACTCAAGGACAAAATGAGGGACTTTTTTTAGGCAGAATAATTATATTATTGGTGTTATTTGTCTTCTTTACAAAACCCAAAATTCCTTTAAGCGCAGTAAGAAAAGGATGAACCTCTGTACTTTTTCAGAATCCCATCAAGGCAAAGGTGAGAGTGGGGGACAGGGAGACATTTAAAGGATTCTGAAAGTAGGAGCTACATTAAATGTTTCTGGGTGTCTTCTCTCTCTGTATATGCTTTTCACTTTCCTCTTTATATGTAACTATTCTCAAATGGAACATCATTCAGAGGCAGTATACAGTTTCCTTCATTATAATTCCATGATATCAGTGCATTTGACTAGAATTGTCACCATCTTCTATTTTGGCATGATTTCCTTAGACTCTAGAATCTGAAGCTAAACAATAGCCATCAAAAATTATCAGAATTTTAGCGTGTAGTTTTAAAGTTTTTAAAACTGTCAAATATTAATGACAGATTGTGTTTATTTCCTATTTGGAAAGAAATCTAGCATCTCTTATTTCCCAAAATAGCTGCCAATGGGCTTTCATCAGAAGAGGTTTTGGACACACTTGTCAGTCAACACCCAAGTTTCCAAATGCAAGGTGATAGCAGAGTCATTAGGAGAAAATATAGACTTGGTGTGACTTCACACTTGAGTGGTTTTCGATTTCCTGTTTGACAGTATGCTAAAGGCAGTGAAAAGTAAAGATGCACAACACAGAGAAAACAAAATTGTTCCATCTTTAGTGTCCGTGATTAAATCAACATTTATGTTAAGGACACTTTTTACAAAATAGACTCTGTCAATGACTGCAATGAAAAAAGTAAAACCAGAAACACAGATCAATGGAAAAGAATAGAGAGCTCAGAAATAAACCTACAGACATATGGCCAACTAATGTATAACCAAGAAAGCAAGAATATAAAGTGGGGTAAAGACAGTATTCAGCAAACATTGTTGAGAAAATTGGACAGATACATGCAAAAAAATGGATCACATTATATGCACAAATAAACTCAAAATGAATAAAGACTTAAATGCAAGGCCATAAAATTCCTAGAAGAAAGCATAGGTAAACTCTTTGATATCACTCTTAGTAATATTATATATATATATATATCTTCCCTGGCAAGAAAAAGAAAAAAGAAATAAGTGGAACGGTATCTAACTAAAAAATTTTGCAGAGAAAAAGGAAACTGTTAACAAAATGAAAAGACAATCTACTGAATGGGAGAAGATATTCACCAATGAAACATATGAGAAGAGGTTAATATCCAAAACATATAAGTAACTCATACAACTTCAGACCAACAAAGCAAACTGGTTAAAAACTGGGCAGATGACCTAAAGAGACATTTCTTCAAAGAAGGCATACAGGTGGTCATTAGACATATGAAAAGATGCTTAGCATTGCTAATCTTCAGAGATGCAAATTAATACCACGATGAGATATTACTTCAGAATGGCAAACAAGTGCTGGTGAGCAGGAGGGAAGAAAGAGAACCTTGTGCTGTTGGGATTGTAAATAGGTGCAGCCACTGTGGAAAATGGCATCGAAGCTCCTCAAATAATTAAAAACATGTATGACCCAGCAATTCTACTACCAAATGTCCTCGAAATTCTATTTTGGGGTGCTTATCTGGAAAACCCAAATATTAATTAGAAGATCTATGTATCCTAATGTTCACTGCAGCATATTTATAAGAATCAAGATACGGAAGCAACCCAAGTGTCCATCAATAGAAAAATGAATAAACAAGTGATACGTATATACAAATATTACTTAGCCATAAAAAAATAAAATCTTACCATTTGCAACAACATGAATGGATTTAGAGCAGTGGTTCTCAACCTTCCTAATGCCGTAACTCTTTAATACAGTTCTTTATGTTTTGGTGATCCCCAATCATAAAATTATTTTTGTCGCTACTTCATAACTGTAATTTGCTACTGTTATGAATCTTAATGTAAATATCTGTGTTTTCTGATGGTTTTAGGAGACCCTGCTAGCTGTTCGCGACCCACAGGTTGAGAACCACTGATCTAGAGGATCATTATACTAAGGGAAATAAGTCAGACAGTGAAAGACAAATACTATGTGATTTTACCTAAAAGTGGAATCTAAGAAAGTAAATGAATAAATTCACATATGCAGAACATACACGTAATTATCAGATAGGAGGGGGGTTTGAGAGTTTACTATGATAGGATGGTGAAAAAGGTAAAAGGGTTGAAGAAGTACAAATTGCCAGTTATCACAATAATCATGGCCATGTAAAGTACAGCATAAGGAACATAGTCAATAATCTTATATTAACTATGTATAGTATAAGATAGATACTAGACTTAGAGGGGTGATCACTTTGTGAGGTCTATAAATTACAAATCACTATGTTGTACACCTGAAACTAATATAATATTATATATCAGCTGCACTTGGAACAAAATCTAAAGACATATCCATCAAATTTGTTCTTAAAACATGTTAATGTTTATTCATGGACTTTTGTTTTTCCATATACATTTTAGAAGGTCAGTTTCTCCAATTTCATAAATATCTATAGGAATTCCAACTGGAATTGTATCAAATTTAAGATTAATTTAAGGAGAAATTAAATCTTCACTATGTCACATGATCTCAGTCAAGAATAGACTGTATCTCTTGATGTAAGCCGACTTTTACTAACTTAAATCGCTTTATAAGAATCTCTACTGAAAATTTTTGTGCATTTCACTAGGTTTATTCCTGAAATTTTATAGGGTTTCTTTTTTTCTTATTATGAAAGTTATTTCACTTTCTCATTTTGTTCTACTTAGTTTTATCTTTTGCGAAAGAACGCCATTGACTTTTGAATGTGGAACTTAAACCCATGATTATCTATTTAGCTATTTTCTCCCTTCTGTTAACTCTCTTTTCTCTTTCTGGGACTATGTTAAAAAAAAAAAAAGCTTGATATTTTCACCTCCAATCTTTATATCTCTTTATTTTCCTTCCAAATTTCCATTTTTTTACCCTTTTTTGATGCTTTCATAAAGAGTACCTCAATCTGATCTTCCAACTTACTAATTTTTACTTTAGTTTTATTTTTTCTTCACTTCAAACCAACCATTAAATTATTTCACCTGCCCAAATATTAACTGAAGACCACCAAGCCACTCTAATTGACACCACATGGTATAACAGATTCAGGTGAGTTGTGCCCAAATCCTTGACCCCCAAAATTGTGAGATAAAACATCTTTTTTTCCCTTAAAGATGACACTAAGTTTGGCACAGTTTGTCATAAAACAATAGATAACTAGATCACGAAATGACAGTAAACAACACTGTTACTTTAAGAGACAGATTAATCTAACCATGGTCTAGATTTTGAAAGAATAAAAAGAACCTAAAACTGGTTTAATCTAGACTTTATAAAGAAAATAAAAGCAGCCCAGACTAGTCCCATTGCAGACAATCCTTTCCTGGCTCTTACCTCTCAATGATGTCATAGAAGTCAGGGCATCTTAGAAATGTCAAGTCTCCAGGAGCCTTCCACATCCCTGATTCATCTGTGTGGACCATTTGGGAGACACTTCTGTTCTTAGTGCTGAGGCTTGTTTATTAACTGAAGTAGCTAGCCTCATTATGATTACATCAAAATGTGCTTGTGGTTGCTCTTTGGATTCTCTGAGTGATTTTTAAAACACCTTTTTGATAAGCTAAGAGCCTCTAATGAGGACAGAAACCATCAATTCAAACGAACATTAAGCTGCAAAAAGAACAGCTAACTACCTTATTGGCTGTTGACAGTCCACACACAGGGGTCGAATAATGGATTTTCATTCATCAGCAGGCTTCACTGAAGAAAACGACCTACCGCTGACCTTGAAGAAAACAAACATATATTTGCCTTCAATTTGTCTCAGTAATGTAACATTCAAAAGCCTGTTGCCCAAGGGAGAGCATTGAGCCATGATGTAAGGGGAGAAGGGAATGAAGTCGTTAGATATGCTAAACCCAATGTCCACCTGATTAGGGTAGAAAGATCCTTAGGAAAGTTTATTTTTTTCCTACTTAGCCTCAGTTTCCTCACCCACAAAAAGAAAATAATAATACCTACTGTCAGGACCAATGTGAGAATTTATATCTAAATTTGTGTCTAAGAAGCACTCAGTAAATGGTAGCTGTTACTTTTATCGTTAATAAGGGAAGAACGAATCTCAGTAATTCAAAACAGGGTTCAAACCTGTGAAAATGTCACTCCAAAACCAGGGATGCTCTAAATCAGTGGTTCTCAACCTTTCTAATGCCGCAACCCTTTAGTATAGTTCCTCTTGTTGTGGTGATCCCCAACCATAAAATTATTTTTGTTGCTACTTCATAGCTATAATTTTGCTACTATTATGAATCATAATGTAAACATCTGTGTTTTCCAATGATCTTCTTCTTTACCACAGATGGTCGTGACTCACAGGTTGAGAACCACCGCTCTAGATTGACTCGAAAAACACCAGGTATACCACGAGTAAGTCTAGAATCCTCAACAGTCAATCTGTAGATAGAGGGCAACACAAATAAAATAGGAAGTCAAGATATAGTGATCAAGAACTCCTCTTGGAGAGAGTGTTCCCTGAGTGGAAAGAATACTCTAACAAGGGGAGCAGACACTGTCAGTGGTCAGTCAGCATCTTCTCGGATCCCTCTTCCTGTTTCTATGCACCTCTTCACCCAGATTGAATGTGCATTTGCCTCCCGGGGACCACAGGGGCACCTTTCCTTCGAGGGACTGTGCTCAGGTTACCAGCGCTCTTTACCTGCATGTAATGAAGCCTCAAGCACATTGGTCCCCGCTTGACTATGACTTCATTTTCCATGATTTCAGTTAACCATAGCCAACCAAGGTCTGAAAATATTAAATAGAAAATTCCAGAAATAATTCATATGTTTTCAACTGTGCATCTTCTGAATAGCGTAATGATATCCCCTGCCATCTCGCTCCATTCCATCTGGGATACGAATTGTCCCTTTGATCAGCACATCTATGCTGCTTGTGCTATCTGCTCACTCACCACATAGTAGCTAGTCTGCATATCAATCAGGCCAGTAGCAGCTATAGTATCAGTGTTTGTGTTTAAGTAACATTTATGTAATTAAAGCCCAAAGTGTAAGAGTAGTGATGCTGGCGTTTTGGGGTCCAAGAGATGCCATAAAGTGCTTCTTTTAAGTGAAAAAGTATGTATGTATAGGAAAAAAACAGAGAGAGATATGGAGCTGGCATTGGTTTCAGGAATCCACTGAGGGTCTTGGAAGTATCCATCATACTTAAAAGGATGGGGGAAAACTATTGTATCTGACAGTTTATTACCCTTCAGGTTGAACCTCAGCCAATGATCGATGGTGCCAGAGCATGGAAGGCCAGTCTTCCTGCCTCAAGTCACAAACTATGAGGTGTAATTTATTGACCATAAAACCTGGTCAAGTCCGGGACCTCACCTGAGAATACACCTTTGTTTGGCTTCTTTCCCTTCCATATTCTGCTTCCCTCACTCCTTTTCCAGATTCTCCTGGCATCACCTCACCTTAAAGAAACCACCTGCCTTAAATTCTCATTTCACCGTTTGCTTCTGGAAACAATGAGCCACTGGTGCTGGCTGTAACCTAGACGGGATGCAAAGGGAGTTGTTATTGGCCTTCTAAAATGGGTGAGTCCTATTCAGCTGAGGCCCCTCTGTTTCAGTGGGTTTGAGAATATAAATTTAGTAGCAGGTGCTGAGATCGAGCTGGTGACTTGTGTGGTATAACCACTCCCCAAACACTGCACACACACATACAGATCATCCCCTCCGTGAGATCTCAAGTGATGTCTGTCACACTCTGATTTGTTTACACACAGGTGGATCTGTGTGCTGAAATGGATCCCATGCTGAGTCATTCATTCATTGGGATAGGCAAGAAGTAAAAATAGAAATTGTTCTTGTTCAGCTACCCCAGACCAGAGAATGAGGGTGCATTTCCCTCTTGTTACACCCATAACAGACAAGATGTTTAAGCTGTGACCAATAAAATGGAATGGAAAAAGAACCGTAATGCTGTTCGCCTAATCCTTAATTAATTTGTTCTCCCTTTCCATTGACTCTTTAATTATATGATAATTAACCCATATGTGCCACACTTGACATCCTGTTATCAAAAGTTTAACATGACTGAAATAGTGGCTTCCTTCCTGCCTCCGGTGATCACACACGACTGTCTACCCAACTTCTGCTAGCTCTTTTCCTGTCTTTCCCCTGTCTCTTCTTTTCGGGTGTCCTCCCACCTTCCTTTAATTGAAGGCTGATGTCATCTTGAAAGAACATGCACTCTCTATTTTCAGAGGCTCTGTCATCACTGCAGCTGTCTGGCATCCCGTCATTGCCCATCTCTGTCAGTTACTCCAGGAGCACAAACCTTCGGTGACATTATGCAAATGGGTAACCTTCCCCCGGTGACTCTCTGCCTTGACGAAAATGTCTAGGTTGCACTGAAATAACATTGTCCATTTAGATAGCTGTAACCTACTCTAATGTGGGCAAAAACAAAACAAAAAATAAAATAAAGAAAAATTAATCTTTATCTCATTCGCTAAAGGAATCTATAATTTCTACAGTGGAATAGCAGTCTAGACCAAAGATTCTACAGGAAAAAAAATGCCTTTAAAATGCCATAATCCATGTCATCTTGGAGGATCCCTCAATAGAAGTAGAATTTGGAACTCACTGAGTAAAATGGCCTCTGTGGTGATCCAAAAACTAATGGGGGTTTTACATGATCTGTACCCAACCCAACCTGAAGTGACAGAGGAAATCCACTCTTCCAGTTTTAACCAGGCTCCCCAATCGTCCCCTCTGTATGTTCCTCCCCTTCAGTGCATCAGGCCAATGAAAGTTATCTAGATGCACTAACATCCCAAGATCAAAACATACAAATGACTGCTATGACCTACAATTGCTCCTCATGGCCATTGTATCCCTGGTCTTCCCTCTTAGCCTACCTTCCTTGTTCTCAACAAATATTTACGGGCTATTAACTGTGTTGACGCACTCAATATGTCCTGGGAAAAAACAACATGGAGTCACCAAGGGCCTATTCTCAATGAGTTTGCAACCTCTTCGGGGAACCAAGAACCTTAACGTCATTGTGAGAGCATGCATTATTTTGATGACCTTTCAAGGAAAGGCCCAATCACATTTATAAGCAAAGATAGAGAAGGAGGAAATAGTAATTTTCTTTTTGCAGCTATAATATATTACCACAAATTTAGTGGCTTAAAACAACACAGGTTGACTCTCTGGAGATCAGAAGTCTAATATGTTTCAGAGAAACAATAGCAAGGCACCAGCAGCAGGGCTGGTTCCTTCTGGAGGCTCCAGGTCAGAATCCAATTCTAGTCTCTTCTAGATGCTAACGGCTGGCTTGGCAGTTCTTAACTCTGAATGGCATAACTTCCATCTCTGCTTCTGTCTTATATCACTTGCTCTTAATTTGATCTCTTGTGTCCCTCCTATCAGGCTCACCTGGGTAATAAAGAATCTCTCCATCTCAAGATTTTTTAAAGTATATTTTTATTGATTTCAGAGAGGCATGGAGAGGGAGAGAGAGAGAGAAACATCAATGTTGAGAGAATCATTGATCGGCTGCCTCCTGCATACCCCGCTGGGGATTAAGCCTGCAACCCGAATGTGTGCCCTTATCAGAATGGAACTGTGACCTTATGATTCATAGGTCATTGCCCAACCACTGAGCCATACCAGGCGGGCTCAAGACTTTTAACTAAACCATGTCTGCACAGTCTCCTTCTGCCCCATGAGGTAGTATATGCATAGGTTCCAGGGATTAGGATGTGGGCCTCTTTGGGGAAGAAAGGAAATTATTCAGTCTTCTACAGAGGTGTTCCAGGCCATTAAAATGTTCTGATAAAAGGCATGGAAGAAGAGGAGACATTTCTGGCTACTTGAGCAATGGCAAGGTAAAGGTTTATGCAATGGAGGTGGGAAATCTCCACGTACATGGTAGGACAAAATAGCACTGAGGAGGCTGAAAACGATTTTTTTAAAATATATTTTTATTGATTTTTTACAGAGAGGAAAGAAGAGAGATAGAAAGTCAGAAACATCGATGAGAGAGAGAGAGACATCGATCAGCCACCTTCTGCACGCCCCACAGTGGAGATGTGCCCACAAGCAAGGTACATGACCCCAATGGGAATCAAACCCGGGACCTTTCAGTCCGCAAGCCAACGCTCTATCCACTGAGCCAAGCCGGTCTCAGCTGAAAACGATTTAATGATAACTAAAAACAATCAAAAGTATGGAGGAGAGAGTGTTTTTAAGAATGAATATAACAGTGATGTACAGAATGATTTGGAAGAGACGTCTCTGACATAAATTTGTACCTTCAATTGGTGCAAGGCTCTTAGTGTGAAGACAGCCTGGTTCTGGGAGAACCGAGGCGTATAGGGAAGCACAGGCTCCTTCCAGAGGGCCAGCTCCGGGAGCTCAAGCCAGCTGTTGCCCCAAAGGATGTGGACCCGGTTCTCTGCTAGCATCAATTTTTCCAAAGAAGCGAAAAATCAGAATTTTCTATAACATCTCTCAATTTTGAAATATTATTAATTGTTGAACACCTTTTCATAAACATTATATGATTAGAACGAAGCTTTCTGTGGGCCGGACAAGCCCCCAGCTGGCAGCCTCTGGTTCTGAGCAAGCTGAGGCATGTCAGGGAAACTCACCCGCACTCAGGGCAGTCTTTGCTCTGAACATGGAAGTGAGATGGAGACGAGGAACACGGTTCTGGATTTAATCCCTACACTGTCCCTTTGCTGATCTTCAAATGCCAAAGTATTCCCCACCAATCCCATCTAGTTGGGCAACTAGAACACAGAATGAGAGGCTAATTAATTGTAAAAGGTCAGATATGCTAAGCGTCAGTGAGTGTTCTGCCCACAGTTGCTACAGGAATCAAAAGGACATGTTGTTAGCGTGGCCTGACAGGAGGCTTTTTGGAGAGTATGTCTCATCACATCTGATCTCAGTTGTTTGGCCATGGTTCTTACATGGACAATCAAATACCTTTATTCCTGCTTTAGACTTGGTTGTGATCCATCCAATAGCCCATCTCACCCTTCTGCTTGTTAACAGAAACGATTCTGTGCAAGGACCTGTATTCCGGTGTTTTAGGGGAAGCTAAGCCCCTCCCCAACTCAGGAGGAAAGTCTTGTTTGGTATCAGCCAACCATGGTAACTCTGTTCCCCTCCCAGGAACTACTTTCAGAATTGGTCCAGCAATCCATTTCTGGCCATTGAGATGGGAAGGCTATTCTTCTGGCTTAACTTATAGGGGGGTTTCCTTTGCTCTTATAAAGGCATAGACATTGTTCCAGAGATGGGGAGGGTGTTGTGTGATGTCTGCAGCTGCTGCAGCCACATTATGCCCATGCCAGGGACCCATGAAAACAAGGGCCAACATACTGAAAAGAACATGAACAAAAGATGGCATGAGCCACTGTCATGGGTGATAATGAAAGGAATTTTTAGAGGTGAAATAGGCAGGTTTAGGAAATTTTAGGAATGAAGAGGTCCATGGGAAAAGCACAGAGATATAGAACTGCAAAGGGTACATTTCCATAAGACAAGAGAGCTGAGAGTAGCAAAAGATATACATTTACAGAATAAAGGGAAGGAAGCCCCTCATTCAAAGAGGGAGAAAGAAAACCCCAGAGGGAATAGGAGAACAATAAGGGAGAAAGAGGGAACCTCACAAACTGCACCTCAAGAGTTGCTATAGTGACCAAATCAAAGGGGGATAGTGATCATTCAGAGGGGATATCAAGGCACAAAAACTGCAGCCTTAATAAACCATGAAAAAAGGGTCTCGGTGGGACTCTACCCCTCTCCCCATGTGGGAGTCTGTACTTGTTTCTCAATAAATTTCCACCTTTGCTATCCCATCTTTCATCCGGGGTTTCATTCTTCAACTCCACAGGACCAAGAGCCCAGGAAAAGCCATCCTGCCCAGGGGAACATTGCACGTCCCAGTGCAAATTTCCATATCAATATGGCAAACATGGAGCATTGCAAAGGGTGACATGTGGTTGATTCAAGAACCAGAAGGAAGGACATCCACTGACTTTCAGAGCAAAGGTAGCAGCAGTCAGGCCGCTCAGCGCCAGCGCCAGATTGGTGGGAAGAGCAACATGCAAAGCGAGAAAGCAGGGAACAGATGAGCACAGTGAAGGGGACAGTTAAGATCAGAACTGGCTGCAGAGATTCCCTGTAGAAATAATCCAGAGGCAGAAGATAGGGAGCTCAGCAGCACAGGGAAGGGATAGGAGACAGCTACTTGGAGCCCCAAGGGCATCGCTAGGATCTCGCCCATCCAGGCAGCCCAGAAATCTGGAGAGGGTTTAGTGAAAACGGGATGATTTTGTTGTTGTTGTTGTTGTTGTTGTTGTTAGAATAATAAGATACTTTATTTCATGTCTGGGTAGTACAAATGGTAGTAGCTTTATTATATTTCTTTAAAGTATACATATGTTTTCATATGTTGTTTCACACACATTTTTAAAAATATTTTATTGCTTTTTCACAGAGAGGAAGGGAGAGGGATAGAGAGTCAGAAACATCAATGAGAGAGAAACACCAATCAGCTGCTTCCTGCACACTCCCCACCGGGGATGTGACCGCAACCAAGGTACATGCCCTTGACCGGAATCGAACCTGGGACCCTTCAGTCCACAGGCCGATGTTCTATCCACCAAGCCAAACTGGTTAGGGCTTTGCACACTTTTTAAAAACTTTCAGAAATGATCATATACACACTTACTAATTTTTTTTTTAAGAAAAATGTCAAGAACTGCCTAGATAACCTCAAGTGGCGTCACACTGAAATCCTGCTTGCTATCCAGTAGCAAAATCTGGGGACACTTAGTGAACGGGCAGGTTAATTCCTACTCAGTAGCAAGCTACATTCTATCAGCTCAAACTCAGAAATAACTGAGGTTGTAGGGGACAGGGTGCACGATGAGTTGTGATAAAGCAGTGGGGTAAAGCAATAGGGTGTCTGAGAGAAAGCAAAGGGACAAAGACAGAGGCAGCAGAATATTCATCTTAGAAAAGAATAATGAAATTGTCATGCAATTTAAGTAGAATAATTTAATTAGGAAAAAAAAAACTTTTAGCATTGAAGTCTGACCTAGATCAGAAAATAAAAACACTAGGTAAACTATAAAAATTATAGTCCCATAAAGCTAATAGGAAATAATCTGTTAGAAACACAATTTGACGACATTATTTTACATGATTCTCAATGAAAAAGGAAGAAGTATTCCCTGTCCCCGTTTAGTGAAAAATGAATACATACATTATTTTTATTAGCCAATGCATTACACCTGAGTAAGGTCAGAAAGTGCTTTATTGTAAGAGTCCAATACAGCTTTAAGAAGCTACATGTACAGTGGTACCTCGAGATACGAGTGCCCTAACATATGAGATTTTTGAGGTACGAGCCGTGGAGCGAGCGATTTTTTGCTTTGAAATACGAGCAACATTGGAGATAGGAGTAATCGCGAGTATCGGCTGGCTGCACACAACCCACCAGTTTACTGCGACTCGAGCATCTCATTGTTTCCCACACCTCAAGGTTACAGAACGAATTAAACTCGTATCTTGAGGTACCACTGTATTTGGGGGGGAACTATCAGCAAACCAAAACAGCAATTTTCCAATTTCAAAGATAATCTTATTACTATTAATAATTAATGCGATTTCACAGGTTAAAATGCAATCTATTTAGTGACTATTTAACAAAAATGTTATAATAAGGGCCAGTGAATTACATTCTTAGAGAATTTGACGAATATAAGGTACAAGGTAGTTACGTGCTTGAATACCCAGGCTTCAGGTATTTCAGTAGAGTCTTACATATATGTCAGGATTTTTATAACACAAAATCAGCCTTGGATAGCATTGCTCAGTGGTTAGAACGCCAGCCTATGCACCTAAGAGTCACCGGTTCAATTTCCAATCAAGGGCACATACCTTGGCTGAGGGTTTACTCCCTGCCCCAGGTTAGGGTACATGCAGGAGCCCTAACTCTCTCTCACAAGTTGGTGTTACTTTCTGTCTCTCTTTCTCCTTTTGCCCAGCCCTTGCACTGTCTCTCTGAAAAGCAATGGAAAAAATATTTGTATTCCCAGATATGTACTATCCTAATTACCTACATTAGTGGTTCTCAATATTTTTTCAGCTTTGACATATGTAATGGATACTATTCATGTGTTCTCATTCCCATGGTTATGTAGACTTTCATGAAACAAAGAGCTAAGACCTAAAGCAAACAGTCCCAGAGATATAATGTACAATTAAGATTTTCTTTTTTTTTTAAATATATTTTATTGATTTTTTTACAGAGAGGAAGGAAGAGGGATAGAGAGTTAGAAACATCAATGAGAGAGAGACATTGATCAGCTGCCTCCTGCACATCCCCTACTGGGGATGTGCCCACAACCAAGGTACATGCCCTTGCCCAAAATCGAACCTGGGACCTCACAGCCCACAAGCCAACGCTCTATCCACTGAGCCAAACTGGTTTTGGCTAGAATTAAGATTTTCATTCACAGATTCTTTTCCCTTCCTCTCTTCCTTATTATATATGTGACCTTTTGGTAACAAATTTTTAAAAATAATTAAAATTGCAATTGACTAGGATTTAAGTGGTTCATAATCGCTCACATATTATCAGTACATTAATAACAATTGAATTCCAATGACAAGGCTGTGAATTAGGTACAATTTCCACCCAGCTAATGAATAACAACTCAACCCTTTTTCTCCCATACCAGAAGGTAGGTGAGAGAGATAGCCCTGGGTCAACCTTAATTTTTAACAAAAGTTAGCTCATTTATAAACTTTAGTATTCATGTTAATAACAAATGACCTATGCCTGGGTTCACAAACCATTTTCCCACAGATATCTAAGTGTAGCTTGACATTTTGAGGATTGCTAGCCTGCTAAATGCAAACTAATGTGTGTTTGCAAAGAAAAAAAATTCAATTTCATATGTTTGTTCCTTCAGTGGAAAATAAAAGTGTTCAGCATAGTAATTCTGGATCATTATAGAACACAAATTTGGAGAGCGGGGTCAGAGCATATTAGTAATTTTTATTATTTTCTGTCTCCCTAAGTCACTGCATTCATTCTACCTATGAACCACAGTTTAATGAAAATATGAAATGTTATTATAAAAGACACTGCATCAGAAAACACATTCATCACACAGAGCCTATGCAGATTTCAGAAATCTCATTATAATCTTAATATGCAATCTCTATTGTTCTTTGTGCCTGGTGATACTCAGTGGTGGGGGAGGGGCAGCAGGTAAGAGGTGGCTTAAAGGATTTAGGACTTGAAGTTGATAGGAAAGCTTAGTGTAAGTCAGCTGTGGCAGGAGGCAATCCACAGGTCTCCCACGTTCATTATTAGAAATAGGTAATATTTGTAAGGAGTTCTGTTCCATCTCTCAGCCTCTCCCAGGATGGATGCACGCTGTGTGGACCTCACCTTGAGTGGGACATGGACTAACAGGAGAGCATTCAGAATGACTACGATGGTGAGAGGGGTCTGATCCCTTAGTTAAAAAACTGCTTGGGACTTTATGCTAAGGGAGATAAGCCAGGCACAAAAAGACACAAGTTGTATGATTCCACTTACAGGAAGAACTCAAAGAGTATGAACTTCAGGGAGACGGAAAGTAGAAAGTTTGCCAGGGGCTTGTGGGAAGGGGAATGAGAAGGTGATGTTTAGCTGGTACAGAGCTTCAGTGTTACACGACGAAAGGAGTTTTGGAGATTGTACAGGAATGGACTTTAACATACGTAAACTACCACCTCAAATGATGAAGATGATCATTTTTATGTGCTGTGCATTTTACCGTAATTACAAACTTATACTGTGCTGGGGGGAAATAAGATGGTTTAATCAGAAAAAAAGAAAGACGTGGGAGCAGCATAGAGAAGAAGGAGGGCACAGCTGATAATGAAGAGTCACTACATGGAAAAGAAATGGAGTTTTCTGACCCTAAGGAAAAACGAGCACCAACTAGTATTAGCCCGTGGGCTACATATTTCAGCTCCACATAAATAAGAATAATTTAATAGTCAGAATGAAAGACACCCTGAGGCTCCTGTGGTCCACAATCATAGTTGCCCTGGGTAATTCATGCCCAGGATCCAGGCCGTGGCGGGACAGGTGTGGGATCGTGGGAGAGAGCATCGGGAAGGCAGTCAGAAGGTAACCCACCTGTCACTTCTCAGATGAGTTACTACCTCCACCTTAGTGGTGTTTGTATATGAAGGGCCTGGACCTCAGAGGGAAGGAGGAGGAGGAGGTGAGTGAGAAGAGATCACAAAACTCATATGCTTATATACATAACCAAGGAAGTGGTGAAGGCCTGGGGCAGGCAGTGGGGTGGGCTAGAAGGAGTCAATAGAGGGCGAGGGGGAAGCGGGTGTATGTAATACTTTCAACACTAAAGATTTATTTAAAAAAAAAAAAGGACTTCCAAGTTAAATAGCAACTGAGGTGTGAGGTGTGTACTTAACTCCACACAGACTTCTATGCAAATAATCAAAAGAAGGAAAAATTGTATCACTATGTCAGAAACGAGACAATATTTGGCAGATATCCTACACATGGCCTAGAGCAAGAGCAGACACCAAAATGCTACCTGCAAAAGAGCATCTCAAGAATAAAAGGGGTCTCCGGAGCATCACATTATCAAGCTAATTAATCAACTTAATTTAGAGGAGTCCGCCAAGCTAATTTAGAGGCGTCAGACCTGAATTCACGGCTGAGCCCAGGGAGGGATGGAAAACACCCACTTGGAATCACTCTGATGCTGAAGTGCGTGCCAGATCGGCCTGTCCAAGGCCTTGGGCTGATGGAGCATGTGCCTTCTCTCTCTCTCCATTAAACCCCATTCAAATGACAGTGTAGGGTGAAGGGCACAAAGACTAGAGGGAAGCCTTCAGCAGATGAGCTATTTCAACATACCAGTATTTCTAGAAGAGACAAATAGAGGGAAGAGTGTTGGTAAATGGATGAAATTGTGGAAGCTGCAGTCTAGAGTGTAAACAAAGTAGGAGTCCGTGTAGTAGAGAACTAATCAAGTCTCCAGACTGAATACGAAGAGCGGGTCAGACAAAGGACATGAGGGAGGCAGAAAGTAGGATAACTGACCATCGGTCTGTGGATGCCACGGAAAAGGTGATTTGCTTCCCACTCTGCCCCCACATCCCCAACCTTCCATGTAGCATCTAGGTAGCCAGCATTTATATCCAAGCAGAGATCATGTCTAGATTTCTATTTTTATCTTTTTAGATCTTAGAATAGGACAGCTAGTCTGTGCGGTGTGCCCTTGAGTATTAGCCCTTCTGATTCTGACACCTGGCAATAATAGCTTGCTCCCTCAACACTCCCTCTGGGAAAAAACAGACAAACCTGGTGTTACTAACTCTGCCCATGTACATAGAGCTCACATGCATCAGTCCCCCTTTTTAGAATGCGATTCAATATCAGAAGTCCCCCAAAATTGAAAAAAAACTTTAATGTTAGAGATAAAAACCGAGATAAACACCCTCAGATGAATCAAAAGCTATTCCATGTCCTCAAAGATATTCAAGGGAATAGTGCATGGAAAACAAGAACAAAATTAGAATGATGATTTTTTTAAGTATTAGCTTCTTAGAAATAAAGCTGAAAGGAAATGTTTTATTAAAATTATAGTCAGAAACATTCTCAAGGGTTCAAAATTTATGTATTTTTCTCTCATCATCCGTTTAAAAATCCTACAACTTCTAAGGAATATTCATAGATCTAGATAAACCTATTTCCATGTTAATTTTAAATAAATCAGATACCACTGTAGATAACATCAGGGGGAAAAAAAAAAACTAAGAACATATATTTATATTATGCAGAAAGCAAGAACACCTAAAATGTAATATGTTTTTGAAATAAAGTTTTCAATAGTTGGAAATGCAAGAAAATTTCCCAGAAGGGAGACTAAAACATATAAGAATTTTCAGGAAAACAAAAAAAGAAAGAAAGAATATACCCAGAAGTTCTAACTTGGATTGATAGGGATATCAAGAAGAAGATTAAAAAAGAATACATGAGGGAAGCCACCACTTTCCCGATACTAAAGAATGCACCAAGGAACTCAGAAGGCCTTCAGGATGGACCTTGGATGATTAGCAGGGCTAATAGCACGCACCATTGTTCCGTGAAGATAGCGGTGGCTCGAAGCAATGTCATGACTTAATAGCCTCAAAAGTAAATGTTTACTAAACTTTCCTGATCTTTATTGACCTTAGAGATGGTCGTCTGCAACCTGTTTGCTGTGCTTTACTGAGGGCAAGATGTATATCTAAAACTGAATAAAAAATCGATAAGGCCAGGGTTCAGTGTGCCTCTCCTAGAGAGAGGTCTCCACCTGGCCTCCCATGCCTCCTAAATGCGTATTTCTTGTCTAGTGTTTTCATTTCTGCGTCGGCCCCTTCTTCAGATCTTGAACCCCCGCCATAAAAGGTTGCAGCAAATACAGGAAATATATTCTGGCTGCTAGTTTTAAAAATACTGATGTGTATAACCTCATACTCAGAGATTCTGATTCAGAAGGTCAAGGATCAGACCCTGGCAACTATAATTCCATAATTACCTCAGATTATTTTGACTTTATTACTATTTGGAATTATTGTCACTTGATAAACCGTAAAGGCTAATGAGGACTCTTCCCAAAAGCATGTCTCCCATCCTTTATTCTGAAATGCTCTGAAGTTATACCTCTGGAGAAACATAAAAGCCTGTATTTCACCTCCAGGCTGAGCAGACATGGTCCAATATCTTGCAGTCTTTATGCTTAGTTTTTCTAACCAAGATCTCCTTGCAAAAGAACAGAACTTTAGGAATACTTACTAGAGAAGATGCAAAGTTACAAGAAAAAGGAAAGACAGGAGAAAGTGGTCCCTCTTAGAACTATAAGACAGATCCTTTCCATTAACCCACATCTCTGAAGGACCATTGATTGCTTTACCTACAAGGAGGAGTCAGACCCTTTCAAGTTTACAAAACGCTTTCAAGACTAAAAATTAGGCCAGTCTATGTGGCTAAGTGGTTGAGTGTCGACCTATGAATCAGGGCAGGGTACATACCTGGGCTGGAGGCTTTATCCCCAGTGAGAGTAATGTAGGAGGCAGGGTAAAAATCTCAGTAAGACTTTTCTTCTGGAAATTATTTTGAGCACTTTAAGGAGATTGACATTACTGATAAGATGCTTTCCTTCAATAACAAAAAAGAAAAACAGAAAATCACTTACCTTCTGGTCATGTCATTTTATTGTCCTATTGAATTGATTTTTGATTTCTAATACTTTTCAGAAAATATTTTCTGTATTGTTATGTAGCTTAGCAAATTTATAAGTTGAGGACCAGATTTCAACTGAATATATTTTTACTCCCTGTCAAGTTCAGACTACATATATTTTGTAGATTCCTCTCATGTGTTACTTTGTGAATTTAATAGTCAAGTCCCCCTTTCTAATTCTTGAAGGTGATACTGAATCTATGCATGACTGAGAATCTAATGTAAAGATTAATCTTGATTGCAATTTATGATTCTCCTACACTACTGAATGTAATGATGAGGAATAGCTCAGGAAAATATTTTTTTATATACTATAGCTTTAAAAATATTAGAGGTCTTAGGAATAAAACATTTTCATCTAAAATATCTTCTTAAAAATATAAATAACCTCTTTCAAGAAATAACTGGCTACCTTAAAATAATATGAAGGAGGATGATAAATAATCTGCATTATCCAAACATCATAATAGTTGTATCATGGTGTACAATAAAGATAATACATAATTTTAAGAGTATAAGGTATTTCGTAATGATATCATTGATTTTATTTACCTTTGATTACATGGCATGTAAAATACTTAATTTTAAATTGGTTAATATTTTGATAATATTTTATTTATTGCAAATCTTTATCTTGGAACTAGGGAGCTCTGGGAGTTGCTGCCCATTTAAATATCAGACCTACTTGATGTCAAAAACTCTTCCCATTTCTCTGACAGCCAGTCACTTCGTCTGCCTGGATCAAATACATATATTGGCTATTTTTTCCCCTGGATGGAATAAGCCCCGTGTTTATTTAGAAAGGCGAGCATGGTGTCCTAAGCCTCCTAATATAACTCCTTGTATCAGGGGAGGACCTAATGATTTACATATCCCTTCTTACTCGATGTTCAAACCAGCCCCACGGGAAAGTCAAAGATTATTATTTTTTGATTCAGGCAAGAAAACGAGACTCCGAAAGGTCTTGCCCAGGTTGTAAATGGTCCAGTGGAAGCCAAGCAAAGCAGAACTTCAACTTCTTGTCTCATGGGCTCGCTGCTACATCAGGCTGCTCCGGACTACACAACTGGGTTTAACCTGAGGGATTTATTGAAGGGCCTACAACCACTGACTTCACAGGGAAAGTGTAAATTTATTTTATGTTGCGCTAGAAATTTCAGAATATTGTAAAGGACAGGGACATAAAGTATGGTTATTGTCCAAAAGAGCCTCCACAAAACAGTATCAGAAGAACATATATTTCCTTCCTGATGTCCTCTGACTCCCATCTGCTTAGTTTACTCCGATAAAGATAAATATTTTACTACTGCCTCTTCTGAAAATCCAATATTGCCACAGAAGCGCAGAATGCAAACTACTCTGCCTCATGAATCAAAACTATTGCTAAATCCTGATTTCATAGTTGCCATTATTGGCAACAGAATACAAACCAAAGGAAACTTTTTTTCCATTTTTGTTTGTTTGTTTGTTTAAAGCATTACACATAGTAGTACATATATCTCCTTTATTTCTCCCATTGTCTTTCCCCCAGCCTCCTCTACCGCCCTGTTGCATGCCCTCACCCCCCTCACAATGTCTTGTGTCATGCTTATATGCATGCATACAAGTCCTTTAGTAGATCTATTTCCCTCCCTCTCCAAAACTCCCCAGCCTTCCCACTGTAATTTGGCAGTCTGTTCGGTGCTTTACTGCCTCTGTATCTATCCTTTTATTCATCAGGTTATAATGTTCTTTATTTTCCATAAATGAGATCATGTGGTATTTTTCTTTCATTGCCTGGCTTATTTCACTTAACATAATGCTCTCCAGGTCCATCCCATGCTGTTGCAAATGGTAAGAACTCTTTCTTTTTTATAGCAGCATGGTATTCCATTGTGTAGCTGTACCATAGTTTTCTGATCCACTCACCTGCTGATGGGCACTTAGGCTGTTTCCAAATCTTAGCTATGGTGAATCGTGCTCCTGTGAACATAGGGGTGGTTTTTGCCCTGATCACTGTAGCTCAGTTGGTTGAGCGTCATCCTGAGCACCTGGAGGTCATCAGTGCGATTCCTGGTCAAGGCACATTCTGGGGTTGCTAGCTCAACCCCCAGTAGGGGGCATGTAGGAGATAGCCGATTGATGCTTCCCTCTCCCTCTCCTTTCCTCTCTCTCTCTGTAAGTCAATAAAAAAAAAAATAAGAATGAAAAAAAAATAAATGGTTTCAATGCTATGTTCTTAATATATAAAACAAAATAGCATTTGACAAAATGTCATATTTGAACCATTTCAGAAACCCTTGGTTTTGTTCTGATAGAGATGAAAATGCTTGACATGTTAAGGCTTGGATATGAGTGGGTGCTCTGATCTAAGAGTTGCTTTGCAGTCACAGATCTTATTATCAGGAGATGGTGATTCAATTTAATCAAGCCTTGACTTTTATGTGGCAGAAATATGTAGCAAAAGCTCCAAGAAATTGAGAAACCTTGTACTGGCCTAATCATGCCTAGCAGTGATTTGGAATTCGTTAGGTAAAGCAGAATCCTTCAAGCCACAGAGAGTACATCTACATAAATATCAGGCGCTTGGGTCCCATTGCATCAGCTCTTATCATTTCAATAGCAAAACCCAGCGGCGGAAGCCAGCAAACTCCATCAAGGCCAGGATGAATCCAGCTCCGCTCATAACCGTGGGACACAAACGCGCCTGTCTAAAAATTCTGCGCTGTTGTTCCCAAAGACAGTTCAGCACTCAAATGTATCTCCAAAATTTTAATGTTCCTTTTGTGCTAGATGGGACCAATTTTTGCCTCTTTTCTGCATTCTTTGGTTACTAGTCCATTTTACCTAAAAATGCAAGAATATTCTCGGAGGTGACCTATTTTATGAAAGGGTAAAAATAAATTCTATAAGATCAAAGGCAAAAAAAATGCATATAGGCTACTCTCCTCTCTCAAATGTGAGCATATTAAAATTGCATTACCTTCATATTTTAAGGCAGATAGGAGAAAATCAGAGTTATCTTCTTTAGCTGGGCCATTTTCCAGCATTATAAGAAATTCACCCCTAGCCATGAACTTAGACGGTATTCTTTGTGGGTTGTATTTCTCTCTGTTTCATCCATTTTGCATTGGAAACTCTTGAAGATCCTTTTATTTTACCCATTAGAAGAGAAGTACGGACCTGCTTTGTATGGGGAGGTGGCAAAGTTATCCTCAGAGGTTGATTTTTGCCTCTGCCAGCCAGTTATTTAACACAGGTCTGCTGTGGGAATTATAATTTTAGAAGCCAATAGCATCCAGGATAACATCTCTTAATAAGCTCAATTAAGAAGTAATGTACACCAAACAAGTGACAGATTAATCACACCATTGTTGCAGGCCAGGGGAGATGAAAGAAATAAAGCCCAAATTTAATTGGAGGTATATCTTTTTATGAGTTTGGTTTCTCCGGAGAGGTGGCTTAACCAACAGGGAGGTGACTCCCAGCTGCCAGTGTGAAAATGAGAAGTCCCTGCTGTTCGAGGGCTTTGGTGGGGACCAGAGGCACCTGTGCTGAAGGTCAGGCGGGGATGCTCTGATGGTCCTGGCTTCAGGGGCCAGAGCCCTTCCTAGCACCACTGCCCACCACCTGCTCGGCCACAGCAGGAGCGAGTGTCTCAGGATCTTTGGAGAACTATGTAGGTCAGCCAAGTGTGCCTTCCCCAGACAGAGTCTCTCGAACAGTCCTCACAAACTCTCTTCTCTCAGAGTCTAACTGTAACTTGCCACTTTCTTCTTCACATGTTCTCATCAGGAAGACCTGGCAGGGCCCCTCAGCAGCTGGGCTGCTGACTGCTTGTCAAGGAAGGATGGCTGCTACTTCATTTTTATCTCAAAACAGCTGTACTGTGAGTACCCCTTTCTACGGCCCTGTTGGGTGCCAGATGTGGGAGCCCCTTTCCATGTCTCGCGTGGTTCAGGGTTCCCGTTCAGGGTTCAGGTTCTGGAGGAGGCTGCACGCAAATGAAAAGAAAAATTAGGAAAGTATTAATTTGGCGATATTGGGGGGCCACGCAGGAGCCTTCCTCTAGTGCAGTGGTTCCCAACCTTCCTAATGCCGCAACCCTTTAATACAGTTGTTCATGTTATGGTGACCCCAAACATAAAATTATTTTCATTGCTACTTCATAACTGTAATCTTGCTACTGTTATGAACTGTAATGTAAATATCTGATATGCAGGATGTATTTTCATTGTTACAAATTGAACATAATTAAAGCATAGTGATTAATCACAAAAACAATATGTAATTTTATATTGTGAAATATTTATTTCTAATTATAAATAAATGAAATTGTCTTGAATCGTGGTGTAGCATGGGCAACAGTCTTCCTATGACAACAGTAAACTACATTGCTATACTTTGCTACACTGAGGAGTGGTCTGTTGGTTCCTAAGACCATGGGAAATAGGTGTTTTCTGATGGTCTTAGGCGACCCCTGTGAAAGGGTCATTCGACCCCCAAAGGGGTCAAGACCCACAGGTTGAGAACCACTGCTCTAGTGGAAAGGACTACCCCTTGCTCTGGCCTTTTTCTCCCTTTTATTAAGACTTTGGGACACACCCATAGCCTTTAGGCAGGAAATTATAAGAACAGAAATTAACATGAAACAAACAGGTAGAGGCTGCTTCGGGGCTTAACAATGTTTCAACTAAACAGTGAGTGATTAGCTCTGACCTTTCAGAGCAATTAAGGTTGACCAGTCTCCTGGTCACATCTTTCTATTAGTGAGACAATGTCTGGTTTCTGGCACTGTACTTCAGATTACAACTGTTTGTCATAAACAAGTGACTTTGAAATCCTATTAAGCCAAGACACCAGTCCCTTGTGGTGGCCAGCATGCCACGTGCACCCTGTGCAGCTTAGCACGGAGCTCTTGGCTTCAGGAGCAAAGACAACGCCCTCACAGCCCATTCTCTCTGCAGTGAATGTTCCATGGTTTTGGTTTTCATTTCCCCTGGGAGTGGGGACAGGGTGAGAGAAAATCACATTAATTATTGTCCGGACAACAGTCATTTATGAGGTTGGCCAAGCACAGAGGATAAGGAAGCAGGTAATTAATCCTCATGGAGTTCAAGCCCAAAATATAGAGGCTTTTTGTCATCACTCTACCTAAGGCTAGGCCATAAAGGTAACTTCGTAAGGCCTAAACAGAAATCTATATAGACATAGAGACATGTGTGTTCGTGTGTGCATGTTTATGGATATTTGCATGCCATTATTTTTCCTGTCTTAATGCATGTAGCAAGAACATCTCATTCTCTCCCAGCTGAGTCCTCCAGCCTCAGCAGCTGCCTCGCTGGTGTGCTGCTGACCGCAGCTGCTGCTCCAATTCCTCCCTAGTTTTCTGGCAGGTTTTCATTTCTGCTCCTGCTTCTGGAACACACTGTACATGTGTAATTACCATGTATAAACGCACATGCACACACACAGAGAGTATGCTGGCCAGTCCCTGCTTCCTCACCAACAGCTCCATTTTTGTTGTGGTTAGAGTCAACACCATGCAGAGGGACTGATGTGACTTTCTGGCCAATGAGACATAAGCAGATTTGGGGTGTGGCTGAGAGATCTGAGCATTTGCATTCTTTCCTTCTTTTAATTTAAAATGCAGACATGGTGTCCAGAGCTGGGACACCTGTAACAATGCTGCAAGGTGAAGACTAGGACCTACTTGCCCTAGATTTCATGTTACATAAGACAAATATTATGAATTCCCTTTCTGCACTGCTCTTCAAATCCATGTGGCTGACCTATTGCTCTGATTGGCCCTCTGTACTGATTACTCGATTATGCCAAACACATTATATTTCATCTCCATGACCCCTCAATACATTCTTGTCCTCGTTTTATAGACAAGGAATGAAGGTGGCAGACACAGAGTTACCTGCCCCCATCATTCAAGTTAACTTTTATACCTTAGTTAGTCCATTACTCACCACTGTGGTCTGTGGCCTCAGAGTTCATTCTCTTTAGACTTGTTGCTGCTGAAATCAGCTGGGGGGCTGGTTCCTTCTACCACCGCCTTTTCTGGAGTCATGTCTGGGCTCAGAGATATTGTGGGGGCTGAGGTTCAGGCTCTTGAATCAGACTGAGCTCCACTCTCAGCAGAACTAACATGAAGTTTTGGTCAAGCCCCTTGAACACTCAGAACCCAGCACCGAGGACATGAAGGCCTGGAGAGAATCCAAGAACCCCGTGTAACATTTTCTCCTCTTGGATGACAAGCTAGAAAACCACGGGAGAGCCTCTCAGCTCAGAACTGAATGCCACTGAACTGTGAACGAGGGGCAAACACACTGAGCAAAGCAGGAGAATGGTGACACGCGGGCGAAGGGAGACTTAGCGGAAGTAAAAAATAAAGGTACACCAAGGACGATGCAAGCAGGCTTCTGTTCCAGACTTGGGACAAAGACGAGGCAGAGGCCTCTCCTTAAGGAAAAACAGACAATATCTGCTGACAGAACGGGCAAGAAGAAAACACCCAAGTATAAGTGGAGAAAATGGGGAAATCTAATCAGGAGGGGAAAGCTTTGAGCTCCAATTCTGCGGCCTTTCTTTCAGCTTATGTGTGACGTAACCTTTTTAAACAAGCAGTAAGCTGCTTTTAGTGATCCTGATGCTCACCTCCAAATGGAAATGATTTATGAGGGAATAAAGTGTTGGAAAAGGTTCAGAACAAGAGAAGGAATGGCTCAGGCTCAAGTTTCTAATTCGCAATTTCCTGACACTCAGCTCATGCTGACAATTTTAGTAGGAAGGAGCCCATCAGGGACATGTTCAGTTCTTAAATTCCTCTTTTTTGATCTATGAATTCATTTCCTTTCAAAATTATTATGTAATATCTAACATACTCCGCAGCGGTAACCACCTGGATATATTTCTAGAGATTATTTACTACCTGAAGCAAGTTCTGTGGTTTACTGCCCCCAGCTCTCTCAATACACAAAGAGAAAACTGGATGACTATTTTCTTAGAGATGAAAAGCCACAAACCCTACAAACTCATCTTCCAGTGAAGAGGTTTGGCTTACCTACCAATTCTTAAGAAATTATAGTGTGACTTAAAAAGACATAAAGCAATTCTCACACACACTTCAGAGGTACACACACTTCAAACCTACTTCAACGTGTGATTCTGTCTCCCCGTTCGTTCTCACAGCTGCAGGAAATTGACTGGCTTTCTACTGGATGTTCCACCCCCAAAATTCCCAACGGGTCACCATCCATTGCACTGATCTTTTTGTGTTTCTCAATTGATGGTTCCTTCTCTTCTTTTAATATATTTTTACTGATTTCAGAGGGAGAGGGAGAAGGAAAGATAGAAACATCAATGATGAAAGAGAATCATGAATCAGCTGCCTCCTGCATGCCCCTTACTAGGATTGAGCCTGCAACCCAGGCATGTACTCTGACCAAGAATCAAACAGGTGACCACATGGGTTCATAGATTAATGTTCAACCACTGAGCAACACCAGCCTGGCTGATGACTCCTTTAATGATGGCTTTTTAAAACCCTCATCAGGAGAAACTAAGATGGTGGCATAGGTGAACACCTAAGCTGCTGCCTCACACAATTTCAAAATTACAACTAAAAGAGAGAACCATCCAGAACCACAGGAAATCTGGCTGAGTGGAAATTCTACAACTAGAAGTAAAGAGAGGGACTCACAAAGACTCAGAGGAGCTGTGAAAAGCTGAGGTATGGAGACACCCTCATGGAGAGGACAGGCAGAGGAGGGTCTGGCTGGCTTCCTCTAGCAAGAGGGAGATGGAAAATCCTGACTCCATTGAACCCCACTTCTGCCTGCACTGAACCCCAGCTCTAGGAGAGACTCATATGAGGGAGTCTGGACTGTTGTGATAAGTAAGGAGTGTACGGAAACTTAGGGGAGCCATGAAAGACAGAAGTCTGGGGTATGCAGAAAGTGCACACACAGATAACTGACTGCTGATTGTGCCACGGGCTCTCTCTAGCGGGAGGAAAACAGAACCTGCCAACAGCACTGAAATCTAGGTCCAACTCCACTGAACCCCAGTTTCAGAGGAGACCTTGGGGACCCAGACTCATATGGGTCCCTAGAGCACACTGAAACTCAGGGGAACCAAAAGGCAGAGTTCTTGAAGCTTGCGTACACGTGCACACAAAAGGCAGCAATTTGGAGGCAAGTGCACATGCGCAGACACAGCTGATTCTCACAATCAATTGGCTTGGAGGTCAATTCCCCCCAGTGATACCAACAACAATCAAGAATTAACTACAACAAGACTGTACACACAGTTCACAAAGGGGTACACCAAGAGTGTTCATCTCAGGTAACTGGGGAGGCAGAGCTACTGGGCCATACAGGACACCTAGCACACAAAGCTACTCTACCAACTCAGGGAAGCAGCGAAAGATGCAGAGACAAAACAACAGATCACAAACGAAAGAAATGGAGGAAAACAAATGACTGGACATAGACTTCAAAACCATGGTTATAAGGTTTTTTAAGACTTTCCTAAAAAAGATAGATAAATTTAGCGAGACCCAAGAGGAGATGAAAAAGGGCCAACATACACTGATTGAAATAAAAAATATGATACAGAAACCTAACAGCAAACTAGAGGATTGCAAGAACCAAGTCAAAGATTTGAAATACAAAGAAGCAAAAAACACTCCACTGGAAAAGCAAAAAGAAAAAAAGAATCCAAAAATGTGAAGATAGTGTAAGGAGCCTCTGGGATAACTTCAAATGTACCAACATACAAATTATGGCGGTGCCAGAAGAAGAGAGAGAGGAAGATACTGAAAACCTATTTGAAGAAATAATGACTGAAAACTTCCCCCACCTGGTGAAAGAAATAGACTTACCAGTCCAAGAAGCACACAAAACCCCAAACAAAAAGAATCCAAAGAGGACACAACAACATACATCATAATTAAAATGCCAAGAGCAAAAGACAAAGAGAGAATATCAAAAGCAGCAAGAGAAAAACAGTTAATTACCTCCAAGGGAGCATCCATATGATTGTCAACTGATTTCTCAACAGAAACTATGCAGGCCAGCCGGGAGTGGCAAGAAATATTCAAAGTGATAAATAACAAGAACCTACAACCAAGATTACTCTACCCAGCAAAGCTATCATTCGGAATTGAAGGGCAGATAAAGAGCTTCACAGATAAGAAAAAATTAAAGGAGTTCATCAACACCAAACCAGTATTACATGAAATGCTGAAAGGTATTCTTTAAGAAGAGAAAGAAGAAAATGTTAAAGATAAAAATTATGAACAACAAAAACATATCTATCAACAAGTGAATCTAAAAATTAAGTGAATTGAAAATCTGATGAACAGAATAAACTGGTTAATATAATAGAATTAGGGGCATAGAAAGGGAGTGGACTGACAATTCTCAGGGGAAAAGAGGTGAGGGAGGTGCAGGGAGAGACTGGACAAAAATCATACACCTATGGATGAGGACAACGAGGGGGAGATAAGGGCAGAGGATGTGGTGGGAGTCGGGTGGAGGGAGCTATGGGGGGAAAAATGAAGAACAATTGTAATAATCTGAACAACAAAGATTTATTAAAAAAATAAATAAAATAAAATGCTGTATGTGCACACACACACACACATACACAAGTTGCTCATAGATTGAAGCAAATTCGCTCTTTTAAAATAAAAAATATCATTTTTTAGTCATTTAAAAATATAAAAAATAAAAAATAAAACCCTCATCACCTCTCTACCTCTACATGACTTTCATTTGCCTTTTAGCAGATTTTCTGTGAATACTGCCTTTACTTTTAGGTTACACAGTTTCTTAATCTCTATAGTGCTACCTAAAAAAAAAAAAAAAAAAAAAAAGTGCTTGCCCAGAAAACACTAGAAAGACTTCCTGCTAAAATAATTAACCATGGATGCACTCATATTACATTAAAAACAAACAAACAAACAAACAAAAAACTGGTTTCTCATGACTACATCTGAATTTATAAAAAAAAGCTGCTTGAATATTTAAATGATGCAGTAGATAAAATAAATCTGGATATCTGGATATCTTTACTGTTTACATTCTCATGCGATCAAATTTGCTAATTTAGCAAATTCAACACAGAACAAAAAACTCATTTCCTATTCATGGCTTAAGCAGGCTGCATTTCCTATTTCTGACTTGACTTCCTAATTAAAGAAAGAAAAAAAAAACAGCCTTCTAATAAACTACTGATGGAATGTCATTCTCTTCTGCAAAATACTGAAATCATCACTCAGGGGGAATCAGAAAATGGTTAGTGAGAATAATGAGAAATAGTAATTCATCTGGTCCTCAGAATGAGTTGTAGATACCTTTTCAGAACTAACCTGATTAGGTCCAGAGCCAACACTACCTAGGACTTGTGCCCAGCGAGTCATGTGTCGCGAGATAGCTTCCTGGCAGTGTGTCCTGACCAAGTTGCAGGGGCTGCCGCGCCAAGAACATCTGTGCCACCACCGGCTTACCTGTGTGGCTCTCATACAGTGTCAGCCCCTCCAAGGCTGTGACCATCTTGCTCACCTCAGTTGTTCCAGGTGAACAACAACCCAGTGGTTTCCCAGTATCTGATGAATCAATGTACAAATCAGTAAGTGAATCAGTACCAGGCTCTTGTTCAACCTCTTTTGAAAATGTAAAGCTAGCCAAAACCAGTTTAACTCAGTGGATGGAGTGTTAGCCTGTGGACTGGAAGTTCGCAGATTCAATTCCGGTCAAGGGGTCAAGGGCACGTACCTTGGTTGCAGGCACATCCCCAGTAGGAGGTGTGCAGGAAGCAGCTGATCGATGTTTCTCTCTCATCAATGTTTCTAACTCTCTATCCCTCTCCCTCTCTGTAAAAAATCAATAAAATATTTTTTTAAAAAGAAAATGTAAAGCTAGATACATATTTTTTAAAGGAAGAGGGTAAAATAAACATGTCTAAATGCTAGTGAATCTTTGCATAGCTCTTTATAAATAAGAGGGTACTTTCTAGAAAAGTCTATTGCCTTTTTCAAAAGAAGGCTTAGCAATTCTGTCACATATGTGGAAAAGAAAGGCCAATCAAAATCTCCAGACTTGGTTTATGTTTCAGAACATCTGAATTTCCTTTTAAAATTAATTTGACGTTATATTTGTTCATCACCATTCCACAACCCAGAAAAATAATCTGAATTTACTGGCAGGTGTCTGAACTTCAGCAGATGACTTTAAGGCATATCAATCATCATATTCTATAGCAAATACCTTAGCTTTAGAAACGTGTGTCTTGGGCAATCAGATAGAAAACATACATAATACACGGTTACATTTAGTCAAACACGCACATACGCTGCATTGCAATGGGCACCTAAATCAGAAATAAATGGTACCAGAGTAGTGACTTACAACCGTGGGAAGTGCAGGTATAAAAATCACCTAGAGAGCTTTTAAAAATTATATTCCTCCATCCTATTATTGCTCTTTCTCTCCACAAAAGGCTATGATTCCTTAATCCTTTTTTTTTCTAGTTAGTTCAAAACCCTAAAAGCTGGAATGTTTTCAACCTTATATGTAGTCTCATCAACACATGAAAATCATAGCAATCAATTAAGGCTCATTTTGTAATTTTTACATTTTAAGCATAACTATATATCTTAATCTAAATGTCTATGGTGTACACTGCATTTTGTAGAAATGGTAATGACAAAAGGTGACAGCATTACAGTTTTAAAAAATCTCCCACTTGCCTCAGGGCCAAAATGTATTACTATAAACATACTAGAGGCCCGGAGCACAAAATTCATGCACTGGGGTAGGGGAGAGGGGTCCTTCTCACAGTCCAGGACCCCTTGGGGAATGTCAGGGCAAAACTGGCAGTCAGACACCCCTCTCACAGTCCAGGATCCCTCACAATCCGGGACCTCTTGCTCCTTACCACCTGCCCGCTGGTTGTTCCTTACCTCTTGGCTTGCTGTTCCTTAGTGCTGCGGCCACCGGTACCACCACCACCACCACCACCATCACCACCACACTCGCCAGCTGTGAGCTCAGCTTCTGGCTGAGCAGTGCTCCCCCTGTAGTAGCACATTGGCCACTAGGGGGCAGCTCCTGCATTGAGCATCTGCCCCCTGCTGGTCAGTGCGCATCAGAGCGACCAGATGTTCTGCCAGTCGTCCCACCATTTGGTCAGTTTGCGTATTAGGGTTTTATAGGATTATGTTTATATAGCTTTATCTAGAATAGAAATAACTCAAATATTCAACAACAGAGATTTGATTAAATAAACTATAACATATAGTTGATAGATAAGATGCAACTACTGAAAATTATGGACAAGAATATTAGTTACATGGGAAAATATGGAGTGAAAGTATATTCAAGGTTTATGCTTTAATTAGTTATAAAAGCTGTATATGAATGCTTAAATTTTAAAAAAGGTTAAGAATGTTAAGTAGTTATTTTGGGCTGTGGGTTGACAATATTTTCAAGGCCAAAGTAAGTAAATAAAATGGAAAAGGACAGATAGTAAGGGGTAGTGGGGACTATGGGAAACTGAAGCACACGTGCCCTTTCAGAAAGACTTTTTAAAAAAATATATTTTATTGATTTTTTACAGCAAGGAAGGGAAAGGGATAGTTAGAAATATCAATGAGAGACATTGATCAGTTGCCTCTTGCATGCCCCCTACTGGGGATATGCCCACAACTAAGGTACATGTCCTTGACCAGAATCGAACTTGGGACCTTTCAGTCCGCAGACCGATGCTCTATCCATTGAGCCAAACCAGTTTCAGCACACGTGCCCTTTCACTAGCATTCAATGAAAAATTTTAAAACTATGAAGGCCAAACAAAACAATTAGTCACTTTATGATTCCTGAATTTGGGAATTATTTTCTTCCTTGTGTTTCTATACTTTGTGCAAATTTTCTATAGTAATTATGTAATACTTCTGTAAGCAGTTATTTAGAAACTTGAAAACAGACCTTTATTATTCATTGATGGCAAAATATTTTAGTAATATTTTTAGCCATGAAGCAAATAGGAATGACTTGGTAAATCTGTAGTATTAATAATGAACACGAGTCTCACAAACTATAGATTAAAGGTAGAAAAAAAACAGCCTCCTTTTTTAAGAAATATGTCAAGTAAGGTTATCCCCAGGTCATACAGCAGAGGGGCTGAGGTGACTGAACCCACAACCCAGGCTTGTGACACAATGCTGATGGAAGTCTGGCCAGTCCTTTCTTTTTTTTTTCCATTTTTTTTTTTTATTAATGTATTACATGTATACATATCTTCCCATTGCCGCCCTCCCTTTCCCAGGCATACCCTAACCCCCAGTGTCTTGTGTTCATTGGTTATGCTTTTATGCATGCATACAAGAACTTTGGTTGATCTCTTATTTACTCCACCTCTCCTTAACCTTCCTGCTGTAATTTGACAGTCTCTTTGATGCTTTACTGCCTCTGTATCTATCTTTCTGTTTATCAGTTTATAATGTTCTTTATTATCCACAAATAAGTGAGATCATATGGTATTTTTCTTTCATTACCTGGCTTATTTCACTTAACATAATGCACTCCAGTTCCATCCAGGTTGCTGCAAATGGTAAGAATTCCTTCTTATTTATTGCAGCATAGAATTCCATTGTGTAGATGTACCATAGTTTTCTGATGAAGTCATCTGCTGACGTGGCCAGTCCTTTCTAGAGTGGGTTTCTAAGCAGTCTCGGTATCCAAAGTGTCTCCAAACAAATCATAGCTGAATGGACAGGATAGCTACTAATGGGGAAACTTCACTCATATGTGGGGAGAAAAGTCAACGGTGAATAGTGTAGTGCCTTCCCCACTTCTCTCACAGAGCCATTTTTATAGAAACTTCCAAGTATCAATTAAAAAGCATTAGTGTTTCAAAAGATAAGTGTTTATTAGTTGTAAGATTTCCTCACAAGTCTTACTGAGTCTCACTCTCCAAGAGCAGAATAAACCACCTCTAAGAAGATACAGAAACACAAATAACTTTAATAATTTAAGGTAAATAAAAGAATGCTTGAATCTATGATTAGAAATAAAAATAATTACAAGTACATCTATGCAGAAAGTACAAGTTTCAAGAGTCTGACATCAATCCACTGCCATCAAAATAAGTATTTAAAAAAAGAAAAAATAAAACTGCTGAATAGTGGAGGAAAAAAATACGATAAAGAGTGAGGAGAACAGACGAAGAAAAGGAATAAAGGAAAGTGAACAACATCCCCAAAGGGGTTTTTACAAACAGGGATTCAGATCAGAGGAACAGACACACACCTGTCCAGGAATGCGACCAATGAGCTAATAGAAAATGATGAAAAGTCAGTTATAAATCAAAAATGACAACCCAGTCCCAAAGCATCTTAAATTCTTCCACCCAGACATTATCTAACGCTCAGCTTTGTTTGGTGCTGTGGTGTTCATCATTCTCCATTAGAATGAAATGCCGGACAAACACATTACTGGTTGGAATTTCAGAGCTAATTCACTCTTGAAGGTCAGGGTTAGCAGTACACTACTATATTAACATAATATATTTCTTGATATCGAAAAGTAACATGTCTAAGAAGAAACTAAAGTAAAATTTATTTTGAATAATCAGTAGACTCTTCAACTTTAAAATAAATGAATCTTAAAATGTCCATTAACTTCAGACTCTCAGTATTCCAGTCCAGTCAGTGGTCATCCAACTATCCCCTTGGCCCAGGAATGATCAAGCTGAGAGGTGTCACAGTATCTTCCTTCCATGTCCTTAGAGTTTTAAGAACATTTAATTTCTAGGAAGACTTCTTAAAACATGTTTTTAAATGATCTAATGTACCTTGCAGATCCGCAAATGAGAACACTCAGACTGGAGTAACCTCCCAGGTCTCCCCTTTCTCAAGTGGCCTCCTGTCCACTACTCAGTAGCCTTGACTATTTTGCTATTATGAGTTAAGTTCTTCCCATTCCTACCTCTAGACTTACTGTTATGGCCTTTTGTGCCATCTGGATAAAATCTGTTCTAAATAAAGTAATCTCCAACTTCTACCTCCACAGCAAACTAAAAATTTAAATAGTAGTAGTAGTAGTAGTAGTAGTAGAAAAAGAAAAAGGAAGGAAGGAGGGAAGGAGGGAAGAAGGGAAGGAGGAGGGAAGGAGGGAGGGAGGGAAGGAAAGGAAGGAAGGAAGGAAGGAAGAAAAGAAGGAAGGAAGGAAGGAAGGGAGGAAGGACAATCACAAAAAACCTTATGAAGGAAGAAATTAAGACCTTGAAAAATTATTTTAGCAATAGGTAGCAAGGTCTACATTTGATTGACAATTTGCTAATCTGGTGAGACACTCTAAGAAATACTGATACTAAAATATGTTGGAGAAAAGGCTTGAAATATGTATTCATAGAGGTAAATATAGCAGCAACAATAAGCAAGTGCATACAATAAAAATATGTGCCATGAGCCAATGCTGACTTTCATCACCAAAGAACAGTTAACGCTAAGGTTCAAATCATGATTTCCTGATCAAGAGGCAAGATAAAAATAAGGGATAAAATGTAGCTACAGACATCCAAGAAAATTATAAGAAACTAAGTTATAAGAAACAATGTAAAATGAATACAACTGAAGAGAGGAGAAAAAGTTAACACCTACCAGGTACTGTATTTTCATAACAATAAAGTATCTGACAATGTTTTGTTTACTAAAGAATGACAATTTCTGCTGGTGGCAGGCATAGATTATTTCATCAAAAAATAAAATTAAAAGATTGAGACATTACTGACACCACTTGTTATATCAACCGATAGTTCTGATACCCTCTCATTAATCTTTGATAGCTGACAATTTGAGTACAAAGACATGATGAATCAAAACATATATCAGGTTTAAAAAGAAAATCCTTCAATGCAATCTCAGCATCTAAATGGTAAGCACAGAATAAATTCCTCATCTGGCATAGACTGTTTTCTAATTCAAGGAAAAACAATATGAATCAGTCTACCTATGTATAAAAATGAGAGTGATCAAAAGAGTGAAATGGCGGGTCCTCACACTGTCTTCATTCAATCTGAAGTGTGCCTGTGGCGCAGTGCTCAGCTGTCAAGAGGGAGCAACTCAAAGGAGATCACACAATTGATAAACCAGCTGGAAGGAGCCATCCAGACTTTGCCCTGACGAACCCTCTCTGGGCGGTGCCCGGACACATCCTCGTAGATGATGTACTGCGTGCAGAAGCGCTGGTCGGAATCGGCTTTGGCGTGGTAGGCGACTGTGTTGATGGTCTGCGTCACATCACTGTCCGGCTTGGGCTTTCTCCTGAGGATCTGGCCCCCAGCTGCAGTGACGAGCTTAATAAGGTTGTCCTTGGGATGGTGTTTGAAGATTCCCTCAAAGTAGAAGTAGCATCCATCAAACAGCTTTGGCAACTGAAATAACAGAAGAAAAAAGCTTGTGCCCTAGCTGGTGTAGCGCAGTGGGTAGAACATCAACCTATAGACTAAAGAGTCCTGGGTTCAATTCTGGTCAAGGGCACATGCCCAGGTTGTGGGCTCTATCCTCAGTAGGAAGCATGTAGGATGCAGCCAACCAATGATTCTCTCTCATCATTAATGTTGCTATCTCTCTCTTTCTTCCTCTCTCTCCCTCTCTGAAATCAATTAAAAAAGATAAATTTAAAAGAAAAAAGCTTGTTAAAAGCAGATCAAAATGTTTTAAAACACTGCATATAAACGAGGGAATTAAAAAGACAGTCAGGAGCAGTTAAGCAGTTATTTAAGGAGGTGCTAAGATGTGGTATATTTCAACTGAACTCTCTGGGTCATAATAAAAGACTTACGCATTTATAGGTTGTCTAGTTGTACTTTTTTCCTTAAGACTCAATCACCATCTCAGGTACTTTTGACTCTCATCAGATTTTAGATGTGTTTTGTATACAACAACCACACACACACAAAAAAAAAAACACCAAAAAAACAAAAAACTGTTCATCAAATTTCTTTTATCAGAAAATTAATTGCTATTTGGTGAGACCTAAAAGCCCAAGGATTCCTGGGTATCTGAAATATGCTTTAGGGATATACGGGCTCAAGTTAAATGATAAGGATACCATCTTTTCCATGGACTTTTATAATTCTGCCCATCTATATTCAGGTCCCTATGTATTAACAGCCTAAGGCTCTCGGGCAGCTGCTCAGGAGTGCGGCTATAGGGTTTAGAGATGTATTACATGGAGCACAATACATCATGAAGCCATGGCCAAGGATCCAATTAGCTATGAAACACACTCTGTGTGCTTTAAGAAGAAAAAAAAAAAGTTTCAGAATTCCCTTGCATGACAATTTTTCTTCTTCATCATTTCTAATATACATCAACAGGATAATGGAACATTGTCCATTAAAAATGCAATATATGGCAATAAAGACATATGGTAACTAAATCCGAGCAGCAGCTGTAAGTCTTCTTTCAAGTTCCTTCCTGTATCTGCGACTTCACCTCAGATTCTGAAAGGTTTATGGCAACGTTCAAGATGCCAAAAACCCATTAACAGTGTGAAATTATTACCTCCTAGGTTTTACTGCTCTTCGTGATCGTCTCTTAGAATCAAATGCTTGAAATAAGTACAATTAACATTTTAATCCGTCACCTGGACTTGTTGAAAGGGCAGGAGAAGTTTTTCCTGATGTGATAACACTATTCAGATATCAGAACAATGAAAGTAGTAGCAAAAGGAAAATACCAGCTGTTCTCGGTTCAGCCTGCTTCTCTGTGGTCCTTGAGGAATCTCGTATTCCTCTTCCTGTTCGCATTGTTTGCTTTGTAGACATGCCTTCACCCCTGACAAAAAAACAAGAATGAGAAATAAATTATGAAGTGAGCATGGCTTCTTTCTCATTGAAATAGAGCAATTTACCTAAGCGATTCTTCTTCATGGTTAAGTATTATTTCAAAATAAAAATAGAAACTTTACTTATGCTAAAACAAGTGTAATAAAATGGGCTTTGCCAAAACCGGCTTCAGTGGATAGAGCGTCAGCCTGCGGACTGAAAGGTCCCGGGTTCGATTTCGGTCAAGGGCATGTACCTTGGTTTCGGGCACATCTCCAGTAAGGGGCGTGCAGGAGGCAGCTGATCGATGTCTCTCTCTCATCAATGTTTCTAACTTTCTATTCCTCTCCCTTCCTCTCTGTAAAAAATCAATAAAATATATTTTTTAAAAAAATGGGCTTTCCATATATAAGGAAATATAAATCTTCCTTCAGAGGACTGAGCAATGAAGTCATACTGACACTAACAAATGTGTTTCCTTTCTGAAAAAACAAAATCAATACACTACTTCATACCCAAATAAAACGCTAAGTTATCAAAATGAAGGTGAGCAAAAAGTCCTATGTAGTGCAGCCCATAGCCATCTGAACTTGAATGCTATCATCCGCATGCTCATTCTCCCAATCATGTCTCATCTCCTGTTGGACAAAAGTGCCCTGGCCCACAGCACCTGGCTCAGCTGGCTACACTACAGGCTCCACAGTGCTTGTGACAATCAGCAACAGGCCTCTCCCAGTCACGTGTCATCTGACTATGAGCAATCTGACAAGAGGAAAGTGCTCGGGTGGCCACACTACAGGGCTCCCCAGTGCTGGATACAATCAACAAGCGGCGCCTGCAACACGTTTGGGATCCAAAAGGTACACACTAAAGTCACCCTCTAGAGAGGACGTGGTGAGCAACACTGCCTTAGAGCTGCTTCAACTGAGATGTTCCAAGATGCTGCTCAATACATAACAGTCAGAAGACTGATACTCCTTCTCTCCAAAAGCAGAGCTTTGTCAAGAGGCTAAATTTTTTCTAGACCTGGGGCTACTCATGCATATTCAAATGCAACACTAGACCTTGGCCAATCTATAATCCCTAGCTTGTGATTCCTTAATCGTTAGTTTTGCCTGTGCTTTGGTGTCACGTTGTTCCTCAATGTTTTTAATAAAAGCCATGTTTGCTACACTGAATGTCTAAATCTTATTCTTCTCATTAATTTACCATAAATATCATGGTCCTACAGAAATTGTTTTTGTAAGTAGTAAAACTTGTATTTCACAAATACAATTTTTAATCATCACTCAATGAGTAAAAAACTTTTTTCTAATGAAGCTAATATTAAAATAGTAACTTTTCTGTGTATTAAAAATGAATCTCAAAATGTTTGACTAGGTCAAAGTATTATCCCAGAAACATTGCCAGTGTGTTCACATTACATCATATACTATTTCCATATTTAACACCAAACCCCCAAAACATTAGCAATCTAGCTATATCACTGCCTTACATCACACTCATTATTTTACATGTAAACTATTACTTCAACGTTTTATCAAACACAGAGCCCCATTTCTAAATCGACTTTCCTAATGACACTTGCAGAGCATTCATAACCGAATCTTTAGATCAATGGATATACCAACCTCTAGAGCCAAGGACTTCTCCCTGAATACTCCTACGTATCTATTGTAAAAGTACATGGCTAGTGTCTAATTACAGACTAATTACAGAAATAAATAAGTGGGCCATGACTATACTTGTTGCTTATTCATTATGGTTTTATTTACTGTCAAAAAAGCATATTAAAATAGTATCTATCAATGCTGGTAATGTACTGACAGCAGTCACTCAACAGAATGTAGCTGTAATAGATACTAGAATGAGATAAGCTGGCATCAAGAAAATGAGATGGCAGACACCATCAGGGAAGCATCGCACCTCCACGGGAAGATGCTAGTGCCTTAGAGTGAAAATATGCTTCAAGTCATAAACCTTTCAGCTTTATGGCAGTTGTTCAGTAAATTTCTGTAAAGTAAGGCAGAAAAATCCACATTTAATTACTGAGCTGAATGAATACATCCCTCTGATACTCTCTTATTCTAAGGAACAATGTGCCAACTCTCTAGGCTACCTAATTAAGCTCCAACTAAAGAAAAACATAGTGTGTTCCCTCCCCCCCCCAACCTTGAAAAATAAGAAACAACATTTTGAATGGTGACAAAGTGCTCTGTTAGAACTGCTGTCATAGCATAAGAAACATCAAGAATTTCTAAAAGCTGGGAGTGACATCTAGTCCAAGGGTTGTTAACTATAATGTCTACAAGCACCAATCAGATTCCAAACAGCTGTGAGGAGCCTAGAGTTAATTAGCAGGAAGTTGTATAAACAGCAGTGAATGGGAAAATACACATCACACTCAAAAACACAAAAATTAAATAAGTGTGCTGGACACCATCATATAAATTGTATCTGCATTGGCCTGATGCTGCATCTAATCAGTCTCTTCCTCTCATAGACAAAGAGACTTAAGTCCTATGACACAACTAAGCTGAGAACTAGATAGCTTCCAATTCCTAGATTAATTTAAAAATGTTTCTTCTTCTCTAATCTTTTTTCTTTTAAAGCATCTTAGGAAATGCCAGGCATTCTCTACTCAGGTTTACTATATTGTGCCTCTCTTACAAAATCAGTTATTAAATGAATAATACAAGGATCCTTATTTGTAAGAGATTAGCCAAAAAGTATATGAAATGGCATAAACTGCTGACACATTGGGGAAGGAGGTGGTGGGGAGGGGACAATGCATTTGGCTTTGTCTTCAATGGGTTTATTTAATCTACCTACTGCCAAAGTCGCCACTCAAACTTGCTTCCTAGGACTTTCAGGATGAAGATGTACTGCACAGTAGGCACAATAATTATACATTTATATCAACTTCCTAGTGAACCTGTTTTGAGATTAACCGTCCTGAGTAACTAAACAAGTAGAAAAACAAAAACGAAAAACTTTAAAATAAACTTGCAGCAATTTCAATGGTGATACATAACATCAATGAGGAAATGGAAGCATCTCCCAGCTAAAGCATTACCTAATGAACAAGCCTAAATACAGAAGATGTTTTAAGGTTTTGTTTACTCAATAAGTTAATTTCTAGCCTTAACCGGTTTGGCTCAGTGGATAGAGCATCAGCCTGAAGGGTCCCAGGTTCGATTCTGGTCAAGGGCATGTACCTTGGTTGCAGGCACTTCCCAAGTAGGCAGCTAATCGATTCTCTCTCATCGATGTTTCTAAATCTCTATCCCTCTCCCTTCCTCTCTGTAAAAAAAAAAAAATCTAATAAAACATATATTTTTTAAAAAGTTAATTTCCAACAGAAATTTTTAAGTCTACTTTCCATGTTAAGCAAAACATCAGAACTTTTTCAACATTCCTAGTCATAAACTCACTGAAAGTATGATATATACTATAGCATATATCAAAATTTTAAAATAGGCCACTGTTCAGCAATTTAAAAATACTTTTTTAAAAATGTAACCAATATATTTTATAATTGTAAATAAATAAACTTAATAAACTCCATATTATTCCATCATCTGCCACTAAAATAGTTTAGCACAAAAATAAACTTTTATTCTCTTTTGAAGAAAAAAGCATATGCAAGACAAACTTAGCTTTCTCACTAATAATTTCCAAACTGAGAGGACTTAACATGGATAAGCTATGTCATTTATGTAAACATAGATCTCTTTATATGCCAAAATTATATATATATTAAAATGTGTCAGGCCACTGTCCTTATAAAAGATACACTTTTTGATGGGGAAGAGGGGGAATAAAAAATAAAAGTAAAAAAATAAAAAAGGTATGTTTTATTTTTTTTTAAATGTAGTCATTTCAGAGAGGAAGGGAGAAGGAGAGAGACACAGAAACATCAATGAATGATAAAGAATCATTGACCAGCTGCCTCCTGCATGCCCCACACTAGGGGTTGAGCCCACAACCTGGACATGTTCCCGGCAAGGGAATCAAATTGTGACCTCTTGGCTCAACAATCAACCACTGAGTCTCACCAGCTGGACAAAAGATAAATTTTATACTTTTTTTATGTTTTACATGTTTCCATATTTTAAGATTTTGACGGAGGCTATCATTTTGCAGAAATGCAAAAATGAATTTATCTTATTAAAACAAAGAGAATCTTTTAGCGTACCATTTCGGTAAGTTTTCCTTTGGCCCTGATCGTGTTACAGTTTTATTTATAGGTAAGCAGTCCAATTTCCAAAGTATTTCTTAATTCAGTTATTAACTCACAATCACTACTGAAGCTCTGGTTACCTTAGCAATCCCTGGAATCTGTGCATACTAAAGCAGTTTATAAATTCCAGGCTTATAAATATTTTTTTTCAAAAAAGAAGTTTATACTATACAGAAAGGTATTCCTTTATTCTAAATCTCTAGAAGCCATTCTCACCTCCTACTTCATAAAAGTATATGTATCTAGAGGTGTTTATTTTTATTTTAGCTGTGTGAACCAGTGGTGATACCCATGGATCTATATTAAGCTTAGTCATTTTCATCATTTTAGAAGGAAAAAAGAATCATACACATGGCAAGGGGTAGGAAAAAGGGAGTTTCTGAATGTACTGCTACACACCCAAGATTACAGAATACAATGAAGACAGAATGATACTTCAATATGAAGATTTGCTAAATGTCCAAAGGGGGAAAATATCCCTCTATGGAAGGCCCCAGAATTTGCCTAGTCTCTTCAAAAGCTAGAGCTATAAATAAATTTGTATTTTAAAGAACTGTTCTGGAGCTACTGTAAAAGTAAAATGAAAAGTAAATGTTCTACACATGCCATCATAAACATCCAGATTTGTAACTGAAATATTTGTAGCATTGAAATTCAGAATTAAGTATCACTCTTAGTTAACACCAAATATCCTAAAAACAATTGAAATACAGAATCAAACATCACTCTGTCAAAAGCAAAAGTCCCAATAAATATGTCATTAGAGCCCAGCCAGTGACACTCAGTGGTTGAGCATCAACCTATGAACCAGGAGGCCACGGTTCCATTCCCAGGCAAGGCGCATGTCTGGAGCTGGGGCATGCAGGAGGTAGTCAATCAATGATTCTCTCATATCATTGATGTTTTTATCTCTCTCCTTCTCCCTTCCTCTCTAAAATCAATTAAAATTAAAAATATATATGCCACTAGGTCCAAAATAGGCACTTACGTAACTCAAGGCAAAAGCATATTAATACATTTTTTGAAGAATTTCCATTCTGATTCTATTAGAAAAATAACACATTGTAAAAACAAAATAATTCATTTTTTAAATGCTTTTCTATTAGTCCTTTTAGTAAAATAGGCTATGATATCACTAAACTTGACAAAAAAGAAATTCATAAGAGGAAACTTTATGAACCAATGATAAAAAATGGAAAAGCAACAACATTTATACAGCAATTTTTGAAAAACAGGGTGACAAAAAAATATAAGGCCAATATTATTAAGATCCACAGTAAAGAGCAAAAGAACAATTAAATAAAGTAAAATAAAAGCTAAATACTCCACCTGTGTCAGTATAAACCTCTAGTTTTGGAATATCACAGAAAATACTGTCACCAATCATTAGACTTTTGTGATTCCAGATAAATATTATTAATAGCTAGTTATTTCTGGATACTTTTAAGCCAGTTATCTAATTATAAACATATTTACATATAAAAACATTTCTTCATATGATAGCATGCTGTATTTAGTTTACTTAATACATATTAAGAAAACAGATCAAATTCCATCATAACATATTACCGCATTATAAAATTTTCAATCAAAATTTTAAATAGTAACTTTAAAACTTTATGAATAATAATATCAAAAAAATTATTCTCTTTATAGATGTGCTTAAATGTCCAAGTGGGAATTCTATGTCCAAAATTTTTCTTAATTAAATAATTTAAAAATTCGTAATTGGTGTTCCTTTTCAGCTATATATTTAAAGTTCAAATATTTATGTAAGAATATCTGTTTCCTTTCAGGGGAGGGTGGGGGTGGAGGTAAGAGATCAACCAAAGGACTTGTATGCATGGATATAAGCCTAACCAATGGATGCAAGACACTGGGGGAGGTGAGGGGGACGGGGCATGTGCCAAGCAGATAGCGGAGGCCAGGGGAAGGTCAATGGGAAAAAAAAAGAGACATATGTACTACTATTTGAAATACTTTAAACAATAAAATAACATTTAAAGAAAGAATATCTGTTTTGATTACAACAATCACCATATGAAACTGTATTTGCTATGCCTAACAGGTATAAAAGATTTGGTGGATCGGGGTGGAGAAGTGTACACACACAGGTTATAATTTCCCTGACTGAGACCGAAGCCCTTACCTATCCAATTACTCTTTGGAAAAACTGTAAAGAAGATACTATTATTGCAACTTGAGAAGTAGAATTTCTTTCCAGAGAACTTGAATTCTGCTGAACAGACACACTGTTTTTAAAATTGTTACTAACAAACAAGTACCTACCTACTAATCTACTACTGTTTTCTTTTAATTACTTCTTTGCTATATGCATTCACACATTTATATATTGTTGAAAGTAGAGATATTAATTGTCCTACGCATTTTAAAACTGAAACAATCCTGTTTTTCATATTCCAGTGTTAATAATCATATAAAAATACAATTCTTTTCAGAGAATGTTGGTAAGTCTTCCAGAATTCTCTTATTTCATATTTAGGTCATTCCCCCAACTTCTTGCTATCTATAATAAAAGCATAATATGCTAATTAGACTGGACAGCCAAATGGCCTCTGGAAGTCATTCTGGATAAAACCTCACAGCGAGAGGGTGCAGGCCAGGCAGACAGACACCCCCTCCCTGCCACGCATGAATTTCATGCACTGGGCCTCTAGTTAGAAATAACGCAAATAGTTTTGTTTTTTGGTCTTTTATCTTCATTACTTGGAGTAAATTCTCAGAAGGGAAATTATTAGACAAAAAGATGTTTGTTTATTTCTATTTTTAGAGAATTTTGGTAAAATATTTCTGTAAGCATGAAGTTGCCTAATCAATCTTAGTTGATATAAATGCTTTGGTATATTCATTTTTGATAATTGGCAAAGTTTGAATAAAAAAATAATTACATTTATTTTTAAAATTCCACAGCATTCTCAATATTCATTTTAAGAAACAAATTTCAATAGAAAAGTAAAAGCATATTAATCTGACTACAAGGTTTGTAACAACATGATATAATGATTGTCGTTTAGGTCCCATCTTCCTCAACTTAAAACAAAAAGGAAAAACTACCCTATTTGGCCCTTCTGAACATCACAGACTCAAGTCCAATGTCAACTGTTTGGCACATTCCCATAGCAATTCCCTTAGGTGCTGAGGACTTTCAAAACTTCTACAGCAGCAATTATATTTAAACTTAAATGAGAGTGGGGAAGAGGGAGAGATTATTAAAGAAAAGATGACAACCATCTGTTCTCCCCTTCACAATGATGAAAAATGAAGAGGCAGAATTAAAAAATATTTTTTTAAAGGTTATAGACTACAGGAAATTTTGAAAGCAGTGTACTAAAAGGGCAGGTCAAAAGATATTTTCTCACTGACGGCTCATTTATATCTTTAGGATGCAGTTCTACCTTATTTATACTTTAAGGGATAAATGAAATGACATTTATATATTTTCCATTGTTTCATTATAGTCACCTCCCTACCAAAACTCACCTTTACACAGAGCTGGTTATAAGTTGCCTATGAGGAGGTTAGTACTAAAACTAGGACTAAAATAGAATCTCTGCCAAAAATTTAATCTTGAAGAAGAAACTTTTCCTGTCTCTAGCTCCTATTTCTATAAAATATCTGAAAAATACATATGATGAGACAGAATGGTGCAATAGCAAAATTATGGCTGATTTTCCGAACCTCATGCTAAGTCCATTAAGTGAAACATTCTAATACACTCTCCATATACAATGCAGAAAAATAAGGGTTATTAACCAACAAAGACAAAACATGTTTAAACAGAAAACTTCCAATAGTCAGTTTTCTTTTTGTTAATTTGTTTAATTTATTAAATAAATCAATTATCTACAGAGAACATTTAGTTTCCCCTTGAATATCGGTAGTTTATGGAAAATCCCATTAAAATAGATTACATTAAAGTTTCTACATAGTTAAGCCAGTAAAGATGTTATCTCCAACAAACTAATGAATAACCTCAAATGCAATATCTAGTTTTAATGACTCACAAAACTTTATAATTAACTTTGAAAGCTCTGCTCCATATTTTCTTTGTTTAATATACATGGTTTTAAGATAGTTTTGAATAGCCCTGAACTTTTTTTAAAATCAAACTGGATGCCTAAGACTAAGAATATAGAAACTGCAAGAAATATATACTAGGAAAAAGAGGTATTTTGAGCATTCTTGCTTATTTTTTACAAACCCAGTGACTATTTAAAGTAACTGTTTCAAGCCCTAAAGTTATTTCTTCGGACTCTGTATTAGAAAGTACATGGTTATGAACATCAATAAGAAATTCCATCCAACCTTTACACTGAAAAAAAAAAGAATCACTGATATTAGTATATGTTATTCACTACTGTGAGAATCACCAAATAGCACCCTATTAAGTCAGCTAGAGTACATCAGTGATTCTATAAAAATGACACTGACAAGCCATTCAATTGACAAAAACTTCCATTTCTTAAAGAAGGCAGATTTTATGGACATGAATCATGTAGCCTATATATGTAACCAAATGCAAGTTCAGCATATTCGCAAGAACCATATACTCAAGTTAAGTGGTAAATGCCGTAACATTCAAAATTTCACATGGCTTCTTTATTACTGACACCTTATTATTATGAAAATCTATTCCTTCCTGTAACCACTGGCAAGATTTCTGACACAGATTCAGTACAAAAGCATCTAGAATCATGGAACCATTTTAAATCAATTTTTTAAAAAATTGCCCTGAATTTAAAAGGGAAAAAAGTTTCAAAAAAAAAAAATAGGAATGAGACAAAAAGGAAAACTTTTTTCCTATGTAAATAGTTAGTCCATTTTCTTACCCTATTTTTTAAATTGGTCATGATTAGGAGAGATAATAACAAATTGATGAAGACAGAGGAGGTGCCATTGCCAGCCACACCCACTGAGATGGACAGGAACATATCAGTGGAGACCAGCATCACCAGACAAATGGTAGCTGCATTTAAAAAGACATTAACACTGCTCTGACCAGGTAACTCAGTTGGTTATAGATTCATCCTAATAGGCCAAGATTGCTGGTTCAATCCCTGGTCAGGGCACAGACAACAATCAACCAAACTACACTAATAGAAGAGTAAGATGCAAATTGAGCATACTTTAGCAACCCATACCAGCCAATCAGGTGTGAGTATGCAAATTAATTCAACAAAGGGTTAATTTGCATATGCAGGCACCGAGCAAGCGGGGGAGGACACTTGCGTCATTGCCATGGCAACAACGCAGGCGTTGTGCTAAGCCCCAGCTGCTCTGGGCCTCTGGGCAGCATGGGAAGGTGGAAAGGTGGCTCTGGTGGGAGTGTAGGCGGTGCTGGAAGCCAGAGGAAGAAAGGCCCATTCTTGCACGAATCTTCGTGCATCGGGCCTCTAGTAAATGAATAAATAAGTGGCATAACAAATCCATCTCTCTCTTTCTTTCTTCCCCTCTCTAAAAATCAATTAATAAAAAGCTCTTTTTAAAAGTACATAAATACAAAATGCTAAAAGGAAATAGTTTTATAAACCAAATCAACTTCAAACTATAGATTAAATCCTATCTAATAAAAAATATGCAAATTGACTGTACCTCTGCTACACCCACCAGCCACACCCACCAGCCAATCAGAGCAAGTATGCAAATTAACCCAACCAAGATGGCTACGGCCACAGAGAGAGCAGGAGAGAGGCTTGGGTTGCCCCTGGCGATGGAGGAAGCTAAGCTTTCCACACACCCTGGCAGGCCCAGGCCTCTGCTTAAGGCAACAAAATTTCAATGGCTGCCACCACTGAGCGAGCAGAAGGCTTGGCTCCGCTCCAGGCTATAAAATTTCAATTGTAGAAAATAAATAAATCCCAGATACCACAGCCTCTGCTTGGGTCACTGGGGGGCATGGCCAGCCTGAAAACCACCACAGGCCCCTTGCCCAGACCACCCCACGCCCCAAGGGAATGCCACGCTGACCCAGAACATCCTTCAGGGCAAACCAGCTGGCCCCCACCCATGCACCAGGCCTCTATCCTATCTAATAAAAAAGTAATATGCAGACTGACCATCACTCCAACAAGATGATTGCCCCCATGTGGACACAAGATGACCATCACAAAATGGCCTACAGGGGAGGGCAGTTGGCAGGAACCAGGCCTGCTAGGGAGGGCAGTTGTGGGCAATCAGGCCAGGAGGGGAGGACAGTTGGAAGGGACCAGGCCTGGGGGTGACCATGCTGGCAGAGAAGGGAAGTTGGGGGTGACCGGGCCTGCAGAGAAAGGCAGTAGGGGAGGACCCAGGCCTGCAGGGGAGCAGTTAGGTATCAATCAGGATGGCAGGAGAGTGGTTAGGGGATGATCAGGCTGGCAGGCAGAAGCGGTAGGGGCAAATCAGGAAGGTAGGCAGGTGAGCAGTTGGGAGCCAGCAGTCCTGGATTGTGAGAAGGATGTCCAACTGCCCGTTTAGGCCCAAACCAGGTAGGAGTCCCAGGTTGGAGAGGGAGCAGGTTGGGCTGAAGGACACACACACACCCCTGCCCCCCATGCACAAATTTCATGCACTGGGCCTCTAGTTTATAATAAAATTAAGATCTTAATAAATCAAGCATTTCTATCATAAAAACTTCAAAGCACAAAGCCATTAAACAAAGTTTTTAAAAACGAATTCTGATCCATTATTTGCTTCTTAAAAAGAAAGTTTCATAATATATATATTATTCTTTGTTTCTTTAAATGTTTAATGTGAAATAATTAGATTCATAGGAAGTCTCATGCAGTTTTCTCCAGGGACCAATGTTAATATCTTACACAACTATAGCACAAATCCAAAGTCAGAAGTTAACATTGATGCAATCCATATCTTAGTCAGATCTCATCAGTTACACATGCACTTATGTGTGTGTGGTATGTGTGTGTCTATAGATCTATAATTTAATTACCTGTGTGGCCTTTGAAAGGTAACCCCCACTAGGATGAAAATACTCAACTGTATCATCACAAGACTCCTCCTTAACCCCTTTATCCCACTATTTTTTTCTACAAAATTGTCAATCTATTGTCCTACTTTAGCCACTGTAACCAAAGTAGATAATTTTGCTATTCAGGATTAGAAAATAACCTTGTGTGAGTTTTCTTTTTATTTGTTTGTAAGTCCTAAGTGAATCCAAGGTTAAGAAAAGCAAACAAGTCAAGAGTGGGGAAGGTGAAAGGCAGCTCTGATGATGGTATTATCTGACTACCCACAAGAAGCTGGTAATGGGGATACATTTGCAGCAAGGTCTAGATCAGTGGTTCTCAACCTGTGGGTTGTGAATAGCTAGCAGGGTCTCCTAAGACCATCAGAAAACACAGATATTTACATTAAGATTCATAACAGTAGCAAATTACAGTTATGAAGTAGCGACAAAAATAATTTTATGGTTGGGGATCACTACAACATAAAGAACTGTATTAAAGGGTTGCGGCATTAGGAAGGTTGAGAACCACTGGTCTAGATAATAGTTGATATAATTGCCCCAAATTGGGTGTTACACAAGGTAGTCTAAATTTCCCAGCAGCTTCCTAAAATACACCAGATTAGCTGAGAAAGGCAAAAGAGTGTTTACTGGTAAGTTTTTAGAAATCATAGAGAGAAAGCAATAAAGTACTTTCATTTCCTCACAGTATATTTAAAACATGCATTTATTGGTTAAATTGGTCACTACATAGTAATATGGATTGCTTAGGCTTACAAAGCTACTATACAGCCCTACCCTGTCTGGCTAAGTGGATAGAGTGTAGGCCTGTGGACTGAAAAGTCCCAGGTTCTATTCCAGTCAAGGGCATATGCCCGGATTATGGGCTCAATCCCCAGTAGGGGGCGTGCAGGAAGTAGCTGATCAATGATTCTCTCTCATCATTGATATTTCTATCTCTCTCCCCCTCTCACTTCTGCTCTGAAATCAATAAAGATAATTTTTTTTTAAAAAGTCTACTATACAATCCATTTACACATTATTAAAATACTAGTTGGTATTGTAGAAAAAAATACTTTGAAGCCAAAACATACCTATGGGCATTTACCAAGAACATCAAAATGAGACCATAAATATGACAAGCTTTTGTAAAATGCAATACTAATCAGAGGAAGAAAATTAGTATAAGTTCTTAAATAATTATTGGCAAAGGTAAAGTATAAAAAATGAAATTAGTTACTTAATTCACTTTGTAATTCTCTCACATCTAACACTTACATTCAAATTTCAGGATCCAGCATCCATTGAGAATCCCAAGCATACATTTCAGGGTACTTTGAACTGTATCACCAGAAATAATGACATGAGTCACTACAATACAAAAGAAAAAAAAAGAAAGAAAAAAGAGAAACAGATACATAAACCAAAATAATACCTGAATTTTCTTCAAAAACAACAATTTTTTAAAATTTAGAAGCCTTCTTTGGTTATCATTCTGTAGTTGTGCCACCAACATGAAAAATCACTTCATAAAGCAAATATCTTAAAGTTACACTAGCATACACCATATTTTTTCCTTTATTTTCAAGTCAAAACTGAGGATTTAAAGCATTACATGCACTAGAATTTATCTGTCATTAGCAAACTCAAAAGCTTGCTTTTCTGATATATTGTTCTGTATTAAACTAAGAGCAATCTTTACATTACCTAACCAAATTAAGCCGATAAGTAGTTTATAACTATAGGAAGATTTTAGATTTATTACAAGATGAAAAGTATATAGTGATAACCCAATGGAGTTCTACAAAGGAATCACCTACTTAAAATTTTTTTCTACCGAAAATGAATGAAGTATCCTCACCTGTACTGTCAAACTCAGCACATTTTTTAGCCTTAAGAATTGCTGCAAGCTCACTGAGCATTTTCTGTTGTTCTGAGGAAAGCCCACTACCTATGAGTACAAGAGGTCCATCTCTACGTTGAGCAGCATGCACCTGTGAGTAAAAAAGGAGATGCCAGCGTCAAAAACATTTAAGGAGTAGAGAAAGATAATCTGATCTTCACTTGATGTAAGCTTGAATTTCCTTACTTAGCTTACTCTATTTACTAATTCCCAATATTTCCATTCATTCAAACCTTAATGTTCAATTCATTTAAATAATCCTCCCTTTCCTCCCCAATTAAAATGTTACGTGGGACAGCTCTTTTCATTCAGGGCATCTTGTTTCCTTGATTCTAAATTGCATCTCTTTAGGGTTTTACAACTTCATTCTGTCACCAATAAGCTTTTTTTTTCTTAAAGTAACCCCAAATACCCATTTAAAATGATCAATTTCCTGTCTCCGCTCCACTAACTTATTCTAATAGAGTTGAACTCAAAGTTGGTCTATTTATTTTAAAATAAATTATGTGAAAAATAAAATATAAAAACACTAAGACATCTAGAACAGCAGTAATCTCAAAGATAGAAATAGATTTTTATCACTGGAACAGTTACTTTTCAAAACCAAGAAAATGAAAATAGATTAAGAGAATATAAAAGTTAGATCAGATTCACCTTAGTAGTAAGTCAATGCAACTCATAGAAAGGAAAGAAGTGCTATCTAAAGAATTAGAACTGCATTATAGGAGATTAAAAAGGACAAAAATAAAGAGAAGTCACCAATGGATGGCATTAGGGAATCGAATTGAAAGCTTCAAAAAATAAATAATAATGGGACAGATAGTGTATTCAACAGTAGCCAACAGAAATTTAATAAATGGAATTGGAATCAGAATTAGCTGAAAGCTATCTGATTAAAAGAAAAAGCAATGACTGAGCAATAAAAGAAAACAAAAGGTAAACCAACACAAACGTATTAAAGGATAAAGCAATAAAATAGTACAATTTTCAAATACAAGACCTAGGGTTTTCCTCTCTGTGAGTCTATATGTGGATATCTGGCATCTCAAAGCTCCAAAGAACATGAGTGAATCACTGACAGTATGATCACCAACACAATTCAGCAACTGGATTAGAGAAAGCTAGTATTTATACATGCACTTCCCCTAGCATAGGGATCATTCATCCAGTCTGATGCCTTACAATGGATTGTTGGCTACATCTATAAATAGACCTCAATAAATCATTTTTAAAAATATATTTTTACTTATTTCAGAGAAGAAGGGAAAAGGAGACAGAGAGAAACATCAATGATGAGAGAGAATCATTGATAGATTGTCTCCTGCATCCTCCCTCCTGGGGATTACGCCTGAAACTGGGGCATGTGTGCAGACCCAGAATCAAACAGTGGCTTCCTGGTTCATGGGTTGAAGCTCAACCATTGGACCACACCAGCTGAATGCAAAGGTACTTTTACTAGACATGCTATGTACATCATACACACATGTATATCACATTTCTGCCCATGTATCTTTCCTACTCACTAAATTATAACACGATGTAACCATGTCTACCCGAAATACTGCAAACACTCCATAACATGAAAATAGTTCAGAGTACTATATGGATTGTTCAATTACTATTCCATGGTAATATAAAAAAAAACAAAACAGTTTTTCAATAATTCTTGTCAGTTATACAAATAGGTGCCATAGGATAGCTCTAAATGAAACATTTTACTTTCCAATTTATATAACTTCACTTCAGCTAAATTAATTCTCTACACAAGAGTGAAAAGATATCAACTCCAAATACAGGACATGTAAGTATTCCTACCAACCCAAGGAAAGCACCAACATAGATCAAGCCTTTTCCTATCACAGTTTTTAAATTTGATTTTTTTTTAAGAAACTGGCCATCATTTCTTATAGTTAAGAAATTCTATTAAAAACAAAACATAAAGCAAACAGCTGCTGAAGCCACATGCCCATGAGACAGCAGTGAAGGGAGAGGGTAGGAGACATTTGGTTTGAATAAGCAGAGGTCTGAGAACCATGAGGTTCAAAAGACATTCAAAAAACATCCCAAGCCCAGCCGGCATGGCTCAGTGCTTGAGCATTGACCTATGAACTAGGAGGTCAGGGTTTGATTCCCACTCAGGGTACATGCCCAGGTTGTAGAATCAATCCCCAGTGTGGGATGTGCAAGAGTCAGCCAATTAATGATTCTTTCTCATCACTGATGTTTTCCTCTTTCTCTCCCTCTCCCTTCTGCTCTGAAATCAATAAAAATATATTAAAAAACAACAACAACACACCCCAAGGGGTTCAATACCCTGATTTTATAGCAATTAGATACTATGTACACTGTCATTAAACTCTTATTTAAAGGATAACTGGATATGGGATGTCTTCTTAAATAAATCACTTATTCTTAATTAATGAGTTTATAAAAAAAATATGGTTTAAAAACTATGAAAAGAAGGAAAAGGACAAAGATGTTGCTCAAAGGGAGCATAGGCAGAGACTTCATAATATGAACCTGGAAAGCAGCTTTTTAAGTCTTTTAAGCTTAGAGTGCTTCTCAAATTTAAACATGCTTTCCAACAGCCATTAACCTTTACTTAAGACTAATAAAACTTCTAAGTGGGAAGTAGAGAGACTCAACCCCACCCACACATCACCCTCCTTCTTCATGAAGCTTCCTGAAGCAGCTCGCAGAGTTTAGAAATCACTGATTTGAAGGATTTCAGACTCAACAATGAAGCACTTGTGCTTGTTTCAGGGGCAAGTGTATATCATGAACAGCCAACCCTCCAGAAGTCACTCATGCAGGCAACACAAACTTAGAGAGCCGCTGTCTGCCAGACACTGTTCTAATAAACTAATGAGCAAGTGCCTGCCCTCACACAGTTTGTATTCTAGCTGGAAGGGCTGGAGGGAGAGGGGTGTATGGGGGGAAAGCCACAAAATAATAATGTCAGGTCAGGGATAAGAAACACCGGCAGGGTGCTAGTTCATATACTCTTTGGTGAGACTAGGATGTATTCCAATCTAAAGAGTAGAGTAAGGAGCCATTTGGACTTCTGGTCCCACATTTGTTCCTGGCAGAGATAAGAGCTGGTGCTAAGGACTTAAATGGGACATGTTTGGTGGATTCAAAAAACTGCAAGACAGCCCATGTGGCTGGAAAAGAATGAGTGAAGTGAGTCTGGTATGGCTGGAGGAAGGCAGATCCCAGAGCTTAGCATTTAAGATTGCACATAAAGAAAAATCCCTTTCAACTCAGAACCTATCATTGGTTACGGTATCTACCATTACTACCATGTTATCTACCATTAAAATAGTAAATAATGATATTCACTGGCCATGTCCAAGTGACACACAGAAAGCATAGGTTTCCTACATTTAAGAAAAAACACAATAGTAGTTGGATAGTTGGATTGAGAGGAGGATAATCACGTTGCTTTTTTCTGAAGGGCATTAACATCCTCAGACTCCCAAGAATTCCGTAAAGATATCTTTATTTTTGACACATTTAAAATAATATTTCTCTCGCTTTTACATAAAAGTAATGTTGGCAAGTGACAACTTAGTTAAGCTATGTCCTGCCAGAAGAGTTCAAGTTCAAATGAATAAAATAAGCACCAATTTATAGTTGCTAAGTATGCTGAGACTGAATGAGTACTGACCTAGTAATTTGTGTTCTAAAGGATCCATTCAAAAAAAATTTTACGGCTGATTAACCCAGGGCAAATCACAACCTTTCTAGGTCTCAACTTTCTCATTCCTAAAATGAGGAAATTAACCTGATTTCTAGGTTCTCTTCCAGTTCACTACACTGCCCTTACTAAACAAGAAATTTTCTCTAATGGTCCTAGATGTCAACATAGCCCTTTTTCTTATTTCCCCCATCTGAGCAGTTGCTAAATATAGGGAGTCCACCATCCATCCCTCTAAAACGCTCTTCTCCTCCCCACCCCACCTCATTACCGCATCCGCAGTTCCACTCCTGGCCACCGCACACCTGGGCTCCATCCCAGCAGCCTCCTCACCAGTCTCCAGTCTTGTCCCACTCCTGCCCACCCTCTGCAGTCCCACTCCATTAAAAACACAGTGAGGGTACCCCACTTACCAGGGAAATAAAAGTCAAAACTCCTCCTCAGGGAACTCAAGGTTTTTCACAATCTGATCCCAACCTAGCTCTTCACTGTCAATTCCTCTTTTATACACCTTATGTCCTCTCACACACACTAAATTAATTTCTCAGATTTCTAAGGTCTTATGCTTCCTTGTCTCTGAGCAGCGGTTCCTTTTATTGGGACTGCCACACTCACTTTGGATAGCTGATTGCAATGGGCAATGTTGGTGGATTATTTTATTTATTTAGATTAGCTTACACAGTTATAATGTTTCCTATCTCCCACTAAAATGTAAGCTCCTTGAGAATAAGAGTTCTATCAGTCATATTCACTATGGATAAATGCTGCCTAAAATATAGAGAGGGGGTTTCAACAAATATTTGTTAATATATTTATTCCAATTATGTCTTCAAATTCACAAGAACTAATAAACAGAAAGTGCTCAATTAATTGTTTTGTGAATGAAAGCAATTTGCTAGTTGGAAATTTTGTAATTATGCTTCTTTCATAACCAATTTCAGTAAAAGATATAAATTTCCAAAAGCTAAATCCACACTTACTACTGAGCAATGGCGAGTAGATGATGATTCATTCTTCTCTGGCGGCAGCAATAGCGATTTCAGAGTCTCCCTGTCTGCATAATCCACAGGTCGCAGACCAAATATGTTACTGGTAAAGTAAGTACAAGTGGGTTAAGTACATAAAATATGTGATTTGATTCTTAACTAAAGGAATGCACCAGCAAAATAATTTTTTCAACTTCCTTAATACATCATTTTTACTAAAGAAATGACTCAGAATTCACATAAAGCATAAGGATCAGTTATACACAAGCAGATGAATTCAACGGAAAAAAGAGGTGAAACTTCTTGACACCAGACAATCACGGGGGTATTTTTAGTTGAATAAATTGTTACTTGCATATGAATTTTTTTCACAACTTTGTATTCTTGTGTTCATATTAATATTTTAAATCAGTATTCACTATGTGTGAGATGTTTTCAAATGCAAATAAAAATAATTTACTGCAGTAATTATAGGCTCTATCATCTATATAAATAAACACAGAAATCAGAAATCAAATAAATTCACAGGATAGGTAGTTGGGTGCACTAGAAGGAAAACCAATGCCACATGATAAACAACTTAAAGTAGTGACTTTTAAAGTTAACTTTAATAGGTATGTACACTACACTCTGTTATAACTATATCATCACAGAACACACTAGAATGGTTCAGAGAACAAGCAGACTTCTCAACATGTACTACTTAATTCACAGGTTACAGAATACTACAGTGGAGGAGACCTTATACACACAGTACAATTACTGTTTCAAAGATGAGAAAACAGACAGAGAAAGATCCAATGACTTGGCTTAAGGTCAGTTTTTCTTGTTCATTAACAGTAATATTCATTATTGCCCATCATTAGTCTTTCATTTATTAGTTATACAACTCTTGTCTACTATCCCACTCCTTGACATACAATTTCAAAATTATTTTAATATACTACACCATGGCAGAAATTTCTAAATGAGCATTTCTCTTGTAATCTTTTAGTTTGTTAAAAATATTTTTACTGATTTTTAGAAAGAGATAAAGGGAGGGGGAGAGAAACATTGATATCAGAGAGAAACATTGATCAGCTGCCTTCTGCACACCCCTTTTGGGGATGAAGCCACAACCCAGGCATGTGCCCTGACTAAGAATCAAACTTGCAACCTTTTGGTGCATGAAACAACACCAATGAGCCATACTGGCCAGGGCATAATCTTTTATGGTTTTTAAGATTATCATATATCCATATAACAGCCACTAAAGTTCACATGAAAATGCAATGTATTAAACAGGATATAAAATGATAAACCCGGTATAATACCAGATTTTACAACTGTATTGAATGTTTAGAAAGACCGGGAAAGAAATAATGAAACATTAGGGAAGAGGGAGGAAGTGGGGGTCACCTCCGATTCTGAATGGAGGGCACTTGGATGAGAGACACACAGATAAGAGACAGAAGCGTCTATTGGGTTTAGGGACAAGTCATTAAAGACCTTGGAGAAAGTTGTTTTGATGGCACAGAAGGGAGAAAAAAGAAAATGAATTAAGAAAAAAATGTTTCTCTAATGACTGCTATCCATGACTATTGGGTGTAGTCACTATTCCTTATTAGTTTAGTCACTATACCTTGCCAGGTAAACACTGACAGATGTGTATTTTCAGAGTCACCCTTTGTGCCCAGGTTTAGGTATGTGTGACCTCTCTGGCAACAGTCTTCCTCCAGACGAGGTATACTACTATCAATTGAACATTAGCTTTCTGATTTACAATAAAGTGACACACATCTATGTCCTGGAATTTGGGTCTTCACAAATTCCCATGTAGTTAGAGCAAACCATCTCAGCTTATTTCAAAAGTAGCTGATCTCATCACTACACTTGACACTTCTCAATTGCATTCCTACATGCCAACTATCTCTTCACAGACATACTCTGTAAGTGTGATAATCAAAAAATAAAAATAAAATGAAAATTAGAGTTCAAAAACCAACATCCCAGGTCTTAAATCACCAAGTGCAAAAATGAATAAAAACAAAAAAACAAGTCACAGTACATGACATTAAAAAAAAAAAATCACCGCACACATAAAGACTTTTTAAAAAAGATAAATGTAGAATTTGTACTTCAAAGAAATAAAATGTAAGAGCCCAATCACGTGCACTTGAATGCTTAACTGTAATACATTTACTTTACATGAGTACAAATCAAGTCTACAGTAACAACATGAAAAAAATGTTAATGCAAGTACTTTCCAAAGTACCTGACCATTAGCTAATGAGTACTTTAAACCAAAAACTAACAAATAAAACAATGGTCTCATAAGATGTTTTTACTGTCTGAAGAACTGCTTCATTAATGACTAGCAGGAGTCTAATTTATGTTTACAGTCCTTTACACAAAGCTTACTATCTCATTTGGTCTTTAAACACTGTGGTTACTCTCCTTAGACTGTGAATGGTTTCTACTTATACACAGTTCCCCAGCCCCTTAGCCTTCCTGTATTGTTAATGAACTAGGGAATGGCACATTACAAATGCTAGAATGAGAGATACCAGGTGTACCAGTTAATAATGCAAACTTTTTCAATGGATGGAGTTACACATATGTTGATATATATGCAATTTGATATGAATGCTATTTTATTGTATTGAGAGCAAGCTTCAAAATTTCATGTCAAACTTGCAAAAGGTGTTAACATCATAGATATTTTTATGCTTAAAAATGTCACATTTTGTGCCAACAAAAGAGCATTTGCAAGAAATTTTAATTCATTGCTTTCTTTTGAAGAAAAAGTTATTGTATACTTCAAAAAGGTTATGGTGAACATGTTCCATCTCAAGATACTTGTGAACGCTGGTTTAAACGCTTTTAAAGTGATGATTTTGATGTGAAAGTCAAAGAACATCCAGGTAAACCAAAAAAGTTCGAAGACCAACAATTATAAGCATTATTGAAGATGCACATCAAACTCAAAAACAACTCACAGAAAGATTAAATGTTGCTCAGCAAACAATTTCCAATCATTGACAAGCAATGGGGAAAATTTTAAAGGAAGGAAAATGGGTGCCACATCAACTGAATGAAAGACAAATGGAAAACTGAAAAGTCATCAGTAAAATGTTGCTTCAAGGGCACAAAAGAAAGTCTTTTTTGCATTGAATTGTGACTGGTGATGAAAAGTGGATTTATTTTGAGAATCCCAAATGCACAAAATCATGGGTTGATCCAGGTCAAGGCCAAATTGCTTCTGAAAGAAGATAATGCTCCGCATTTGGTAGGATTAGGAAAGTGTAGTGTATTATGAATTTCTAAAATCAGGTGAAACCGTTAATACTGACAGCTACCAACAACAAATAATCACTTTGAACCACGTTTTGATCGTGAAATGACCAGAATGTGGCAAAAAACATGACCAAGTAATTTTGCTTCATGATGACGCACCATCACACACTTCAAAACCAGTTTAGGACACGTTAAAAGATCTTGCCCGGGAAATATTAACCCACCCACTGTATTCACCAGACCTTGCTCCTTCAGATTATCACTTGTTTCAATCAAGGGCACACACACTTTCTAAGCAGCACTTCAAAACATATGAAGAAGTGGAAAATTGGGTCTCTGAATGGTTTGCCTCAAAACAAGGAAAGTTCTATTGGGACGATATCTGCAATTTACTGAAAGATGGGAGAAATGTGTAGCTAGTGATGGACATTACTTTGAATAAAGTACTTTGATGTTTCTTTTGAAAATACTGTGTTTTCTTTGATTACAAAATCCGCATTGTTAACCGGTACACCTGTAATCGGTTAAACCTCTGCATCATGGGAGATGGAGCCTATTAAATCCTCATGTTTCTATGATGTTGTAGACACTGTAACTTGGAATTAGACACAAAATTTTAAATGGCAACTTTATAAACCAGAGCAAGAGGAGGCAGAACATATGCACAATTTCTCCTTTTTATTATGGGGCACAAAAATCATAAAACCTTTTTTCCTCCATATTGATATATCTGAATGAGCTAACACTTTGCTTATAGATTTTGAGTGAAAAATCAGTTTAAAAAGTTCATAATTAAATTTATTCTTTTTAAAAATATAGGTAACACAAGGAGAAAAAGTCACATGTCACACATAGGGACTACCAATGTGATTGTTTTTTAATTGAAGACCACAATAAATCTGTTATTCTCCATTACTACATAGGGAAGATTTTTTTTTTTTTTTAGATCTGCTACAACACCATGGACTCAGGCTAAACATCAATAATTTCATTAGAATGAGTTCCTAAAAGAGCTTTCAGACTGAATTTTTTCGAAATGTTCTTAAATATAACATATTTTCTATTTTCTGACATACTTTAATCTAAAATCTAACATGTAAAGTAGGTATTTTGGAGAGATACGTAAGATTTAAAAAAAATATTGTCCTTGCCTGTGGTCTTAAAGGAGATATATTAATTCAACATCCAACTGACAAAGTATAAACCAAAGCACAAGTAATGAGGTGAAATATGAAATGCATTCCAAAGAAGGTAAAGAACACACATTAGCAAATAAAATGGTCTTACACCTAGAACTAGAAACTGGAATTTAGTGGATGAATGTGAAGAGAGTGTGCAGGGAATAATCAACATGACTGCTGAAATGAATGGAATTCATGGAAGAAAGCCTTCCATCAAGGCTGAAGAGTCTAATCACTGCACGCTCATTGTAGGAGCCAAATACGATACGGAAAATTGGTGAAATAATCAGGCATGAAGCAATGGACATTAGAGACAAAGGCAGCATGTACCTGTGAAAATGGAAAGGCACAAGCGTCTACTAGTTAAGGTCTATGGGCCAATGTAACACCAGTATAATGAAGGCTGTGCTCAGAATGTGGAAAAATGTCAGCATCTTCACTGTTGATTTTACAAGTAGTGCATGATAGTCTATTAACACCTGTCATATGCACCACTTCTGATAGTTCCTTTCAAAGGAAGCCTCTCAGAATTCAGTGAATTCCAAATGATTAAAATGATTACACAGATAATATGCTTTATCTATATTAAATCCTAAAAATGTATTTTTCTGGTTATTGAAATATTACAGAATCACTAACCAAGAAGATATCGCTTTGATTCTGATTTTTTTTCTGTTCCTTCACAACACAGTATATTGGAAAATTTTACCAGTTTCTTTTTTCTCTAATATATTATTGCTCTATTCCGTTAGCTGTTATTTTCCATCATAATCTTGAAAATATATTTCATTTAAAGCTTTTAGTGATTGAACATTTTAAACTTACTTTAAAGTCTTCGCAGAAATCTAAGTGTTCCTAAGTTATTGCTTTTTTAAAAAACATATATATTTTATTGAATTTTTACAGAGAGAAGGGAGAGATAGAGAGAAACATCAATCAGCTGCCTCCTGCACACCCCCTACTGGGGATGTGACTGCAACCAAGGCACATGTCCTTGACCGGAATCGAACCTGGGACCCTTCAGTCTGCAGGCTGACACTCTATCCACTGAGCCATACCGATTTCGGCCTAAGTTATTGCTTTTTGCCACTGAAAGCTACTAAGAAATATAGGAGAATCATTGCTACTGATAGAAGTTAATAGATTCAACGTAAAAATAGCTATACGTATATTGAATATACATACACATAACATACATATACCAGAACTAGCAATAATCACTTAATCATTATTTACTTAATATACACAGAATGAGCACATGTATATAAATATGGGGGTTATGAATATCATTTGGTAATCAGCTTGGCAAATATTTATTCAACAAGCAACTCTAAGAACTCTTTCAGTCACTAGAAAACCAGTGAGCTTCTGTCCTCACAGAGCTCGGTGAGACAAAGCAGACGGAAGCAAATAGGAAGGACTTAAAACTGATAAAACTTCCTAGAGGTGAAAGGAGAAGGAAAAGAAGAAGATAGAGAAGTAGAATACCAGTATTCCAGGAGAAAGGAAAGTGTGTGCAAAGGCATTGAAGAAAGCTGGTGCAGCAAATTAGAACAAAAAAAGAAAGAGAGGATCAAGAAGACAGAAAAAAGAAAAGGGATTAAAGAGAGTAAGGCACATAGAAACAGACAACTAGACAGAGATAAAGAGAATGCACATGGGGGTGGGGTGTTCTGGAAATGTAAACTGTGGCCAGATTAAGTAAGAACAAAAGGGTGGTGTTAGAGTTGGACTTTATCCTAAGGACACCAAGGAACCCTGAATAGACAGCTCTCTGAATGGCTGTAAGCAGAAGAGATGGCATCAATAGAGTATGGTAGGTAGAGCTGGAGTGGCAGAATCAGACAGCCTGAATTTAGATTCTAGCTTTGCCATTCAATAGTTGTGTGACTTTAGAATTACTTAACCTTTTGTGCCCATTTCCTCATCTGTAAAATGGGAACAATAATACAACCTATCACTTTATAGGATTGTCGTGAAGACCAAATGAATCCATACACCAAAAGCACACAAAACAGTGCCTAGCAGATAGTAAAAGCTCAATGATTGCTAGCTATTAACATTATTAGATTTGCCTTTTTGGAAGACAGATACAGAATGAAGACAGGATCCTTATCTTCATTTTCCCCAACATTATAATGCACTTCATATGTGCTTCGTAATGATATGTTGGAGGTTTACTGAGGAAAAGTAGAGTAGCCTGTTTTCTTAATAACATGAATATCGGAATAGATATTCATTTTCTTGTGCAAAACTAAAGACACACAGTATGTACTAGTTTACCCTGGAAATACTTTTTCTTTACTAGTATTCTTTTTATCACTATGACTAATGAAAAAGAAATACTTATCCAATTGTTAAACCACAATATTTAAAGGTTCACCCCAAAAGTCATTTTCAGATTATAGTATAACCCTGTAATGTCCTTTCCCCTCAAAAATATGTTAGGGACCTGTCTACAACTGTACCTGTGACGAGCTACACCACTATTAAAAGGAGGGAGGGAGCCGAAACCGGTTTGGCTTAGTGGATAGAGCGTCGGCCTGGGGACTGAAAGATCCCAGGTTCGAGTCCGTTCAAGGGCATGTATCCTGGTTGCGGGCACATCCCCTGTAGGGGGCGTGAAGGAGGCAGCTGATCGATGTCTCTCATTGATGTTTCTAACTCTATCCCTCTCCCTTCCTCTCTGTAAAAAATCAATAAAATATATATATAAAAAAGGGGGGGAGGGAGAGATGGTCACATTTAAACTTGCACTTGGCACATACAGGTCTCTCAATCCTAAACACACATAAGCAAAAATGCATTTTTATGATGCTAAACCTATCACAACTGACAGGAGATAGTCCATGAATAAAAATCGTTATGGAAAACCATGAAATTGCAAGCATATTTAGGTTTTAATTTTTCAAGTCACTTGGCTTGCTGTGAAGCAGGGAAAAAAGCATAGAAATTCAAAAGAGCAACATGTTGTTTTTTTAAGCTATAAAACATAAATTATCTGTTGTAGGAAATTAATTTTTAAAAAATTCGGTAGGGCAATTGAAAGGAGCAATGGTCCACATAATATTTTCTAATTAAGAATTCTATACCCTTCCAAAGAAAACTCTGCTAATGGCAGATCAAGTTCCAAATCTTAAACCAAATTTCTGTAAAAAAGCATCTGATACTCTCCATGCACTCAGAATGGTTCGGATGGCACTGACGAGCTCTTGTCTTAGGCTCCCACCAGGGACACAGTGTAAGAAGGCAGTGGGGAGAAAGGGCCGTCAATGAAGTTCTGAACCGTTACTGAAAGAAACATTCTCAGGCAACAAAGAAGTACAGAAGATATGAGCCCTTTCTCATTCCCTGAGGTTAAAATAGAATTCATCTTCCCTCTTGAAAAATGGACTCTTATTTTAGTGCACTAGAGGTAAATCTGTCATGAAAATAAAAGTTCAGAGTAAAAGGAATTAAAACTCAATTCAAATTTAAGAGGCACTTAAAAAAAATGCCAAAGTTTGCACAGCAAAAGTTCAAAGCACATAATAAAGTACTCTAAGTAAAATGGGACTTTAAGAAAAATCAGTAAGGTGTTAGAATATTAAAACTAAATCAAAGCAAAAGGTAAAGTCTCAAGTAGATATATGGCCTTCTACTATATACATATTTCCTCCATAATCATAATGATTTAAGACCCAAAAACCTTGCAGTAGGGAAATTCACTGTTGAAGATCATAGCCTCCTTGGGAAAAATACAGTTGGGGAACCTATGAAAGTCCCAGATCTTTTCAATTAAATCATGAAGTTGGCAAATAGTGTCAGTATTTTAAATTAACACTGTATATGGTTAATTACTAGATATTATGACTTGCCTTATAAGGTTTCAAGATTTCCCTCCACTGCTATTTAATAAGATGCTTCCCAATTCACTTAGCTTTGCAGTAGATAATGTTCCATTCTTCCTTTCTTTAAGCCTGGCCTTCCATAACCATTCAATACCTACTATGTTACTGAGTTGACTCTCCTGCTTCCTGGGCCACAAAAAGGCTCTCAGTAATCTTTACATTTTATAAATTACTACTGAGAAGATAGTTCTTCAGCTTTCTTCCAATATTTAAAGTCATGTGGTATTAGCATCTTTCAGGCAACAAAACATAACAGATACAGAACTTTCTAACATAGGCCCTTTAGCCCTTTCTCTTTTCTAAACACATTAAAGAAAAACTCTAAGATTGGATTTTCTTGGTGTTCTTTTCTCACATAAGGCTAAGTTACAAAAATCTTTACTCCTCTCTATAAGTTAGCTTTATTCCCAATGAAAATAATTCAAATAAAATTCTACAGTAACAGAAAAGGTATAAAATCAATCAAAGTATACCCAATGTTGAGTAAGAAGAATGAATCCACAGCTGGTATGAGGACATAGGTCTTTTATCAAACATGCTCTCACAGGAAATCCATCAACCATCACTTCCTTGTGTCTATAGTACAGTGAAAATCAATGGACATAATGCTGGCTCAGAGGCCTACTTTAGCTCATAGGGCCCTGAACTATGTAGAAACAAAGTTCTTTTTAGCATTCAGTACACAGAAACTACCACATTTGCCTAAAAAACATATTCAGGAAAGCTTGAAGCTTTATGGTTTGAATGCTGAAATACCTGTGGGAAATAGACTAGACCAGTGGTCAGCAACCTCATTAGTCAACAGAGCGGCAAACATTGGCTTGCATCTGGCTCGCGAGCCGCAGTCTGCCGACCACTGGACTAGAGACAGTGCTTCCTTGCAGGCCCTGTTTCACTGGTGTGCCCTCTGCTACGCATCAGTGAAAGAAAATTCTTGGGCATCCTCCTGAAAAACACAGCCTCAGGTTAAACTGCAACATGGGTAAATTTTGTTTTTATAGTCTACAAGGACCATTTGAGGAAATATTTAAAGAATAACAAAAAAATCCATCTGGTCTTTAGTATCTGTAGTCTACTATTAATACATTAGCAGTTCACAATGATAATAACTATAAGTAACAGAAGTGGAGCACTCTATAATAATAAAAGAGTGATATGCTAATTAGACTGGACATCCATCTGGACGAAGCCAGGGCCAGAGGGAAGCCAGCCCGGGTCCTGGGTGCTGGAGGGAAGCTAATGCCAGCAGCCAGGGGAAAGAAAGCCTACTCCTGCACAAACTTTGTGCATCGGGCCTCTAGTGTTATATAATATGCAGGCAATCAAGATGGGTAAATGATGTAGCAGGTGGGGGGTGGTAGGAGTTTATTTCCGTAAGATACTCCACTTATCTTGTACCAGCGAAAGTGGAAAGTATCCTAGTAACTTAAAAAAGCTATGAGCGTAAATTTCATATCAAAATATGAAGGCAAAAAATTAAAGATAAAACCACAAATCATTCTCTCTCTAATTACAGATGAAAAAATCTAAATAAAACCCTAACAAACTAATGTAAAGTGCTGGTTCAAAGAATAACACAGCACAGCAAATCAAGTTTATCCCAGGAGTGCAACATGGTTTAATATTTAAAACTATACACCTAGTGCACAAAATTTGTGCATGGGGAGAGGTTGTATCCCTTAGCCCAGCCTGCACTCTCTAATCTGGGACCCTTCAAGGGATGTCCAACTGCCCATTTAAGTCAGATCTTACTGAGATCAGGCTTAAACAGGGAGTTAGACATGCCTCTCACAATCCAGGACTGCTGGCTCCCAATTGCTCAACTTCCTGTCTTCCTGATTGCCCCTAACTGCTTCGTCCTGCCAGACTAATGACTCCCTAACTACTCCCCTGCCAGCCTGACTGATGCCTAACTGCTCCCCTGAGAGCCTGTTTGGTCCCCCAACTGCCCATCCCTGAAGGCCTAGACACCCCCAACATCCCTCCTCTGCTGGTCTGGTCACCCCTAACTGCCCTTCTCTGCAAGCTTGATCACCCCCAAATGCCATCCCTTACAGGCCTGGTCCCTCCCAATTGCCCTCCTCTACTGGCCATCTTGCGGCAGCTATCTTATGTTCACATGGGGGCAGTCATCTTTAACCACATGGGGGCAGTCATCTTGTGTGTTGGAGAGATGGTCAATTTGCATATTATTCTCTTATTAGATAGGATTTTATCAATGAAATCAAGACAAAAATGCTAAGATCATCTCAATATAAGCTGAGAATCTACCTAATAAAACAGTAACATACTAATTGACTATTCCTTCATGATGCCCACCAGCCAATCAGGAGTGAGTATGCAAATTAACCCAACAAAGATGGCAGGTTAATTTGCATACGCAGGAGCTGAGTGGCCGCGGGTGGGCAGGACACTTGCATCATTGCGATGGCGATGACACAGGCCTTCTGCACCATCTGAGCCGCTCAGGGCCTTTGGGCAGCTTGGGAAGGCAGAAAGGCAGACAGAGGGAAAGGAGGCTCCAGGTCAGAGCAGAAAGGCTGCTCTGGCCAGAGTGAAGGTGGTGGTGCTGGCAGCCAGGGGAAGGAAGGCCCATTCTTGCACAATCTTCGTTCACCGGGCCTCTAGTTATTTAATAAAATAAAATAAAGTCTTCTTATAAACTAATATAATGGGAAGGAGGATCTTTATTTTAATACCAGAGGCCCAATGTACGAAAGTTGTGCAAGAGTAAGCCTTTCCTCCCCCTGGCTGTTGGCAACAGCTTCCCTATGGCACCCGGGACGGGGGCTTCCCTCACAGCTTCATCCGGAAGGTCGTCCGGTCTAATTAGCATTTTATTATTATAGATTGATTTTAATAGTAACAGGAGGTTTACAGTCAATAAGAATAATGAGAATAAAGCAAGCCATGAAGCCATGTCAAGAGTCTATTCCTGGCTAGTGAGAAAAGAGTTCCATTCAGAGTAATAAGCAGAGGGAAACATGTTTGTCAAATCAGATTCCAGATTCTAAGATATTAGTGGCTGAAAAGAAACAAAAGCTTTAGGCAAAAAAAGAGTAGTAAGGACTCCATATACTCCCCATGCCCCCCACTTCCTATGCTCTCCTTTAGAAAAGGAATAAAGTACAGGAATAAATTTCATCTACCCTAGCCTGTCAGTACTTTACTCATGAAAGACAATATAAAGAACAATGGTAGAAAGATAGACCTTAAAGGTGTTAAGACTATAGGAATTACCTTGGGTAGCCATGATCCCACTAGAGGTAACACACTATGGAAGCCCAATTGGGCAAGAGACTAAGATTCTACCAATGAACACACATCACTTACTCTAACTTCTACCAGAGCCAGTTCTACCACCTTGGCAAAGGTGCTGCCAATGGAAACTTGGTTTTAGACATTCTCTTCACATTTACAGTGAAACTGGGAGAAGAAAAAGACAAATCTTTATTTTGATCTCATCTGACCCTTTATAAAAGACAGGACAAAATATACCATCTTTTTTATGCATTCACACACATATTAATTCACTCTACAAATACATGTGGGTACAGACTACATTAGGCAATTGGAAGGGCCTGGGACAGCAGGCATAATACCTCGGACAGAGCCTGTACAAACTAATATATATATATATATATAAAAGCATAATATGCAAATTGACCTGATGGCAGAACAACCGGTCACTATGACACACACTGACACCAGGGGCAGACACTCAACACAGAAGCTGGCCAACCTCTCAGTCCTTCCCTGGGGCCTGAAGGAGAACGAGGAACCGGGGGATGGGTGGTGGCAGACACGTGCCACACAAGGCCAAGGTGGGTGCAGGCAAGGAGGACCCCAAATGCCCCACACACAGAGGGCAACAGGCAGTGGGGGTCAGGCCGGGGTTAAGGGCCGGCAAGCAGGCTTGGTCCCTCCCCTGAGCTGGCAGGCTCCAATCACCTGATGGGGAATGGAGAGCCAAGGGTAGGTTGCAAAGGACATGGGCGGTGGGGGGTGGGGCTGGCTGCCGGCAGCCAGGGAAGATCAGCCCTTATCGCAGGCCAGACCTAGGGACCCTTCCTGTTCACAAATTTCATGTGCTGGACCTCTAGTAAGAAGATAATATGAAGCAAAGATACTACTACTTAAGTTCTATGACTATTAGGAAACACCATATATAGACAAAGGAATCAAGAGAGGCAGGCAAAAGGAAATGCTAACTGAGATGAGAAATTAGCCACCTAAAATGAGTATTCCAGACAAAGGGAAAGTCTATTTAAAGGCTAGAAGACAAAACAGTCCAGCACAGTGGTCGGCAAACTGTGACTCATGAGCCATATGCAGCTCATGAGCTGCGGTTTGCCACTCCGTTGACAAATGAGTTTGCTGACCACTGACCTACACTCTCGATTCCAATAATTACAGCCTGTTGTTCCTTTTGATTAAGTCCCTATCCCAGTGGTTGGCAAACTCATTGGTCAACTGAGCAGCAAACCGCAGCTTGTGAGGCACATGTGGCTTGTGAGCTGCACTTTGCCGACCACTGGTTTAGCACATTTTAAAGAAATAAAAAATTTTAAAAGGTCACTGCAAAAACAAAATGTGTGAAGGGGTAAGTATAGAAAAACAAGGCTGAGGAGGCAAGTAGTGTCAGACCATCCAGGGACTTGGAAACCATGTTGTGAAGTTTGACTTTTATTTTAAAAACATTAAGTGCCTATGAAGTGTTTAAAGCAAACAAGCGATTTGGCCAAGCTTTTATTTTTTGAAAGCTCTTGGGCTGTAAAACAAAAAGTAATATGAAAAGAAAAAGACCAGGAAATAGTGAAGCCAAATAGGTGAACAACTACTACAAAATAAAACAGAAAGAAGAAAATACTTAAGTGTGATGACTAATGTCTGGAACAGAAGGAACAACAACATTTAGAAACAACTACCACACCATTAAAAATTAGACTAAATCAACCCCTGTATTTGCCCTATAATTGTCTTACTACATCCAACATCATTCCCAACCTTTCCCACCAAATAAACCCTCCTTCCCCACTATCCTAACTGTATCAACCAACTGTCCATCATGGTGGCCATTTGGCACAAATGGCTATTTAAATTAATTAAAATAAAATTCATGTTAAAAGTTAGTTCCACAGTAGCAATAGCTACATTTCAAATGTTCAATAGCAACAGATGGCTAGTGGCTACTGAGTACCCTGCGCAGCTATAGAGCATTTCCTGCACTGCAAAATGGTCTATTGACAGTGCTGGGCTTTAGATATACCTAAGTCTGCCACTTTACCAGGTAAATGTCTGCTGGAGAAGGCACCTGTGAAGACAGATTCATCCACTGTCTCATGCCCAGACCTTGTATATTAAAAAGCTTCACAGTGTAGTGAAGACTCGTGGTGTATGAGCCATAAGATAGGCTCTGAGTTTGGGCTCACAAATCCTCACTTTGTTCTGAAGAAATAGAAAAGTAAAGGCATCACCCATGTTTTTATAAGTGAGGACACAAAGCACAGAAATTAACCTGCCTAAGGCTGTAAAGTCAATAATGGAGTCACAAACAGAACCTGGATTTCCTAATGCCCCGACCAGTGCCCCATTCATTAAAGTAGTCATGGCTGATTTAAGAAGCCAAGGATAGAAACTATTCTATTTCACCTGACCCAAGCAACTATTTGCTTTATCAAATGGCTTGTTACATCCACAGGAGGGTCATATCTATTAGGTCCATATTTCTTATCTATATATGGATTTAATGTAAAGTGTGTGTGTATATGTGTGTGTATAAAGCAAAAAAATAAGAAAGAATATTCATCCCCTGAGTTTGCCCCAAGTATTTTATTATATATGATAGGAAAGAAATGATATTAGACACACTTACTGAAACTAAAAGCGCCAAGGTACTCTTGTATTAGTAATCTCTGTCATTTGGTTACCTATAAAAATCATAACCTATATAGCTCTGCATTTTATAATTCTTATTTGCCTCTGTAACGTAAGTCTGATCTTTGTGTGTTCCTCCTACCAAACTTATAGAAGCAATGAGGACACAGAGAAACATTTCCATTTCAACTACCTCATTAACTGAAAAGAGTAAAAGAATATATATGGAGACATGAACCAAGTTATAGATTAAAGATATAAAATCCACACACAACATTTGCTTGACAGTCTTTTTACAACGACAATTCTAAATGTAGCGGCCAACACTCACTAAGGCATCTCTATCCTGATCCTGCAAAACAATTTACCCAGAGCTTCATCTGAATGATGTGAAAAATCTTAGAAATAATGTGACAGCCCTTTCCTAACATCTGAATTCTTAACTGTTCTTATATTAAATATATAGAAAGAAAAAAAAAAAAAAACAGGAAAGGAATAGAATATTTAAAACAATTTGAAAATACTGGTAATCATGTAATAGTTATTCCTATGCTTCTAATTCTTTTCCTAATAATAAGTATTAATCAATCCAAAGAATATAAAAACCAATTGAATTTGTACAGGAAGTCACAGCTTCATAAATTGGACAACTATTTCTGAATTAAAAGAGCATATATCCCTCAAATATGTCTCATAAAGAAAAAGGGCATGAATGATGATTTTTAAATCAAGAATTTAATGGTTACATCTAACTCTAATTGTGAAAGAGAAGAGAGCCATCAACTGGATTAAAAAAGTCGGCTTCCTGATAGACCTTGATTTAGGAAGACAAGTCAATGGAAAAAGGTCTGCACACTAAACTACTTACACAGCGTTCCTGGAAGCTCCATGGGACAGTAACAGCTTGACGATATCCACGTGCCCATTCTTGGCCGCATCGTGGAGTGGTGAGTCGTTCTGATACCCAGGGGTGTTCACCAAAGCCTTGTGCTGGAGTAACAATTCCACTACCTGCAGGTGCCCATGACTACAGGCTTCATGCTGATTTTGAAAAAAGAAAAGGAGTGAAAAGAGTGATGAGGAAGAGCAATACCACATAAAAGCACACTTTAGAAAAATAAATATGAACCTCAGTCAGCAAACTGGTTCTTACCGAAACACTCATACAACAGGCCATAATTTGTTGACAGAGTAAAAGCCACTATTCATAATCTTTGTGATAAGATACATGGTGATCAAGATCTGTGCAATTCATGAAAGAAGTCGGAAGTCAAGTGCTCTTATTTTAAAAGAAAATGTAGCTTTAAACCAATTACAGCTCCTAAATTATTCTACAATAAGAAATTTAAAACAAGGAAAAAAAAAACTTAGAAAGTATTTAACAACCAAATCATGCATAAAATTTGAAATTCTCTAAGGCTGAACAGAATTCATTAAATCAGATGCTTAGCCAAAAGCTAAGTGGTGTACCCACACATATACAGTGAGTGGCCAGATTTTTATGATCTCTGAACACATAATAATCTGGCCACTCAGGGTCAGTGGATGTGTGTGTGTGTTTATACGTATGTATGTATATATGTATATATGTGTATGTGTGTGTGTATATATGTGTGTGTATATCCTATCTAATAAGAGTAATATGCAAATTGTACCTACACTACACCCACCAATCACACCCACCAGTCACGCCCAATAGTCAATCAGAGTGAGTATGCAAATTAATCCAAGCAAGATGGCTATGGCCACAGAGAGAGCAGGACAGAGGCTTGGGTTGCCCCTGGCGATGGAGGAAGCCAAGCTTTCCACACACCCTGGCAGGCCCAGGCCTCTGCTTAAGGCAACAAAGTTTCAATGGCTGCCACCACTGAGCGAGCAGAAGGCTTGGCTCTGCTACAGGCTACAAAGTTCCAATTGTAGAAGATAGATAAATCCCAGATACCAGGGTCTCCACTTGGGTCACTGGGGGGCTCGCCAGCCTGTAAACCACCACACGCCCCAAGGAAACACCCACACTGGTCCAGGACACCCTCCAGGACACCCTTCAGGACAAACCAGCTGGCCCCCACCCATGCAGCAGGCCTCTATCCTATCTAATAAAAGAGTAATATGCAGATCAACCATCACTCCAACACATGACTGCCCCCATGTGGTCAAAATATCCTGCCCCCCCCCCCATGTGGAAATAAGATGGCCACCACAAGATGGCCAGCAGGGGAGGGCAGTTGGCAGGGACCAGGCCTGCAAGGGAGGGCAGTTAGAGGTGATCAGGCCAGAAGAGGATGGAAGTTGTGGGTGATTGGGCCTGCAGGGAAGGGCAGTAGCGGGGGACTCAGGCCTGCAGGGGAGAGCCTTTAGGGGTAACCAGGCCCACAGGAGAGAACAATTAGGGGCAAACAGGCTGGAGGGGAGCAGTTAGGCATCAATCATGCTGTCAGGGGAGTGGTTAGGGGGTGATCAGGCTGGCAGGCAGAAGCAGTTAGAGGCAATCAGGAAGGCAGGCAGGTGAGCACTTGGGAGCCAGCAGTCCTGGATTGTGAGATAGATGTCCGACTGTCCGATTAGGCCCGATCCAGGGCCTAAACGGGTAGTCAGACATCCCTCAAGGGGTCCCAGATTGGAGAGGGAGCAGGCTGGGCTGAAGGACACCCCTCCCTTCACCCCCCGTGCACGAATTTCGTGCATGGGTGGGGTCCGGCCACTCTAGCCAGGGGAGGGGACATGGGAGATTAGCTGGCTTGCCTGCTGGTCAAACTCCTGGTCGAGGGGACAATTTGCATATTAGTCTTTTATTATATAGGATATACACTGAGTGGCTAGATTATTATGTGTTCAGAGATCATAATAATCTGGCCACTCAGTGTATATAACAACCCAATAACCCAATAAAGTGAATGAGTGTAAGACAAGCTGCTCTTACTTGCTGAAGCTACAGATGACTGTACATCTAGTGTCAATGATAACAGAAATAACATGGAGTAGATGCTCAAAAAGAGCTTTCTAAAATTAATGACATAACTGGTAACAATGGAATGTTCAAAGGTATCTCACATACAAATCTTTTCTTATGTCTCACAAACTGCTAACAATGCCATTCTGTTGTAATCTAATAAATTTTTGGCATAGTGTGCTATTCAATTCATAATAGGTAGTACATCTATATGTTTAGTTTATTTCTAGGATAAAGGACAAATTAAGCATCAGGTTCTCTAAAAATCACTCACCTACTTTTACTACAAACCCAAAGAGTGAAACAACAAGCACTCTGATTCTGACTAATCCTACCCACCTTAAATTTGGCAAAGAGAAGCCATTATAACATTCGAACCTAATAAGAACTTCCCAGTTTTTGTGACTCTCCAGTTCCCAGGATAAGGCCATCCACCTCATCTGTTGACACAGCTGTGGCTATATTCAAACCACATACTTACTGTCCTAATATAATTAACCCATATAGCACTTGTTCCATGTATTTGTACCATTCTTTTCCCAGACTACTCTTCACATTACATTTTAACAGTAGTTAGCTGAGACTTTAAAAATGTTAAGGAAGCAAAGTTTTACTGCCTCTATATATTTAGAATTGGGTAGGGTATATATGTGAGGCTGAGGTAGATCCTAAAGCACCCATTTCCTCTGGTCTCTCTTTGCTCCACAATATGCTTCCAATTGCATGCAAAGCTGCAGAATGGAACCTTATGTTGGCTCTCCACACATTTGCTGCTAAGTTCAGCAATACGGTATAACCGGTTTCTTAAATCTAAAGGTAGTCAGTCATTTAGTGCTTTCACAATTGAAGAGCTAGATGTCAAATAATCATTTTCTCTTACTTGCTGAAAATATGCCTTCTGATTTAAAACGGGTATATATACATATATATATATATATACACATATAGATATATATGCAGAGAATGCTATAGAAACAACTACATAGTTATAAACTATTAATAACTAGGAAAAACAAACAGAATGGGAATAAAAGACCAACAAATAGGAAACTACCAATGGTGTCCAGCCAGCGTGGTCTTTAACATTCGGGTCGCTTCCGTTTTGTAAGAGGTATGCCACAGAAGGTATATCGCCCTAGAATAAAACAAAGAGAACAAAAAGAAATTAAAATTCATCAAGGAAAAAAAATAAGATATTGACTTTCGTTGTTGTTTTTAAAGATTCTGCGTCTTTAAAGATACAATGAAACAAATATTTTCCCTTATGCATACTGCTCACAAGTTAATAAATAATAAAGTTTGTATGTATTCTGACCTATTTGAGGTACAAAGTCCTGGAATTCATATGGTATATACATCCTTAAATACAGAGCAGAAAATCTCTGCTATAAGCAACCCACATTAAAATTCATTTCAAAATACCAAATAAAGGACACTAGCCACAGGTCACTTATCTGATCATCTTAAGTTTTTAAAGTCATTTTATTTGTGAAAAACATTTTTTTGAGCACACATAAAAATGGTCTCTTAGTATTGTTTAAAACAAAATTAAAGCCAGGAACACTACTCAGTAAGACCAATGTTAAGACTGCCAAAAACTGTTTTACGGGCTGTCACTCTATCCTTAATCCATTAACTGAGCTTATATTCACTTTATTTGCTCAAAGATATTTTTTTAGGCAGAAGCAAGGCTAATTTTTTCCAAAAATAACTAACAGAGCTTTCTCTGAAAAATAAATTTAAAACTTACGTTTGACAAGTTACTTATGACACTGCTGTGTTTTGTGAAGCTCCTCTTTAGAGAGAACAAATCTGTCTCTTCCTATTCCCATCCCCTATACTCTTCTGAAACAACTTTTCAGCCTCTATTGGTTGATAACACAGAAGTCATTAAGACTTTAATACAGTAACATTTGCTTTTATTTTATTGTTTTGGGCTACCATTCAAATGCATCATATCTTAAGATGGCAACTTATTTAGTTTTCTGAAAAGCAAATGCACATGCAACATATTTTTATGTTCCTAAATTAACAAAATGACCTCAATATTCAATGCACCTAAAAAATAAGTACGCTATGTGTTTCAAATCAAATGCTCTAGTTCAAATAAAAAATGTTTTCCATAGTTCCTAAGGGGTATACATTCGATATCTCTAATACAAGATAACATGTATTTAGCAAATGTTGCTCAATATTCAAGTCAGTTCCAAATGAGTTCATGAATATCGGACAAAATATATATACGAATTTTCTAAAAAAATGTGGGGCAGATGAACTGCCACAACCACATCCATTCCCAACATTCAACATGAAAGTAAACACAAAAAGTAGATGAAAAACTTTCTCAAAAATTCCCTCATTCTAACTCTGCATGGTAATCACAAAACCATATTCGCCTAAAGAAGCCTGTAAAATAACATAAGCACAAGTGTGGAATGGAGGAGTCACATAGGAATGAAGTGACAATTTAGAAACTAAAGTCAGAACCTCTTGTAAAGCTGTTGGACAGTGGTATTTTTTTTCACGTCACCTCTTCATATCATCAAAGATGTCTTCTGTTACAATTGCACCCCTAGACTTCCCTGAACTGTATAGCTGATTTACAAACTGCTTATTCTTGTTCCTTTATTTTATTTTTTCCATCACCATTTATTCCCCTATACCAGTGGTTGGCAAACTGCGGCTGTTGACTAATGAATCTGTTGACCACTGATTTAGACTCTCAATTCCAATAATTATAGGCTGTTGTTGTTCCTTATGATTCAGCCCCTATACCCTCTTTCACCTCTGCCCACCCCTCACCCCCGCAATCACCACACCGATAGCAAATTTCCTGCTTTTAATACCCAACTTGCTTCTCCTTATGTAAATTTAATGTAATGCACATAAATAAAATTATAATTAGATAGGATCTATAGTAACTGGGTAAGCTTGAACCAATATGAAGTTTCAAGAAATAAATTAATTCCTGCTTCTGATTTCTTTAAATTGCTTTCTTCTGTAATAGAATATTTTCTGAGTAATAAGCACTCACTTTTAGGTTCCTCACAACTTACAAAAATAATTGAGACATTTTTATTAACCACAGCAAGAAAAAAAAATCATCTGAGGAAAGTATTTACCAAGGCTTATAAAAATTTTTAAATGGATTGATATTTTGAAGTAATACCTTAAAGGCTGAAAATAAGGAAGCATGCATGCCACACTGAATTTTCTTATTGCTAACCTTTCATTTAAAGGACTCTTCACACATTCATGCATACTCTGACAATATAAATTAACTTTCCAAAAACAAATAGAACTTTTTCCTTGATATACAGCTTTACACTTCCAAGATACTGTTAATAAACATCTTTATAAAAATAGTACAAGCCGAGGTTGGTTTGGCTCAGTGGATAGAACGTCAGCCTGCAGACTGAGGGGTCCCAGGTTCGATTCCGGTCAGGGGCATGTATCTTGGTTGTGGGCACATCCCCAGTGGGGGGCGTGCAGGAGGTGGCTGATCTATGTCTCTCTCTCATCAATGTTTCTAACTCTCTATCCTTCTCCCTTCCTCTCTGTAAAAAATCAATAAAATATATTAAAAAAAAATAGTACAGCACATTACAATTAAGTGCAATTAAGCTTTCCACATATATGAACTGACCAACTACCTCAAGTTTCTTTTAGCAACCAGATGTCATTTAAAAAAAAATCTAACCATCTGGTATGAGCTCTCAAAAATATTAAACATTTCCCTGGCTGCTGAGCCAGAATTTACTATTTGAATAAAATCATTTCACAGATGATTCTGACAACCTAGTCATGGCGACATAAGGTGCTAGTATTACAAAGGTGGTGGGTGACAGACAGAGGGAAAATGAATATGGACTCCAAGAGGGGTTCTAGAAATTAAAATCTTAAAATGTCACAGATGCCAGTGTGCTTTTGAGTCCTATGCTACTTTCTCGAGAAGCTAGTAAGAAGGATGTGTAATAATGTGACTCTACACACAGTATAACATGAATTACAAAGTCAAAGCCTGAAGGAGGCTTCTCACCAGGGATTTTCTCTCTTCCCAAGAAATCCTCATCACCAGGGATTTTCTCTCTTCCCAAGAAATCCTCATCACCTTTTTTATGTTAAGCATATCATGCCTTGTAAGTTGCCTTCAAAATAGTATCCATTATGTTTGTATGACAATATATCCCATGACATGCCAACTTCAAGCCATTCTTGTATTTCACAACCATTCACTGCTGGGTACCATTTTAAAGATCGGTACTAGAGAATTTTGGGGAGGTTTTCCCAGCATCTCCAGCAAAGCTGACATAATAGAGTAACAAATCAAAATCTTCTCTATGTCTAGAAAAATGTCAAATACTAAGATTTTTTTTTCATTAACTTAGAAGAATAAACAACATTAGTGTTTATCTTATAATAATAGGAAGAAAGACATACAAGCTAATGGTATGGCCAAAACTGCTATTTTAGAGAAGTTAGGAAAAGTCTCTCTGAAGAGGTGGCATTTGAGCAGAAGCCTGAAGAAGGGATTGCACAGGGCTAGGAAGGCATGGAAGACTTTGGATTTTGTTTTAAGTAGGCCAGAAAGTTATTGATAGGGGAGCAGAGAAATAACAAGTTCTGACTTAGGTCAGATTACTATAGCTGTCATATAAAGAACTGAATGCAGAAAAGCAGGGCAAAAAATAAGACGCTACTTCATGGTGTGTTTGGAATACTGGCCCCCCAAAAAACTGTCTGTATCCTAATCTCCACAGCTTGTATGTCATCTTACATGACAAAAAGGACGTGGTAATGTGATTAAGGGTACAGATCTGGATGGGAGAGATTATCCTCACTCTCAGGGTGGCCCTGGGTGTAGCCATGTGAGCCTCTAAAGCAGTGGTTCTCAACCTTTTTAATTCCGCGACCCTTTAATACAGTTCCTCATATTGTGGTGACCCCCAACCACGGTTCTCAACCTGTTTATGGTTGGGGGTCACCACAACATGAGGAACTGTATTAAAGGGTTGCGGCATTAAAAAGGTTGAGGACCACTGCGAATCTAAAGGAAGGGAGCCTTCCTGGCCAGGTCAGAAAGATGATGCAAGGACTCCGCCCTCTATTGCACAGCCAACAAGAAAACAGAATCTCAGTCTGACAACCACAAGAAACATGCAGTTCCTTGAAACAACCCAAATAATCAAGGAAATGGGTTCTTTCTTAAAGTAACCTAGCTGACATGTAGATTTTAGCCTGGTGAGAGCCACACCAGACTCCTGACCTAAGAAAATAAATCTGCCTTGTTTTTAGTCACTAAAATTGTAGGAATTTGCAGAGACAGCAACAGGAAACTAACACAAGTAAGTGATCAGGCAACAAGAAAAGACAAGTAGCTTCGTGGAAGCTATAAAAAGGTTATGGTTGCTGAAACCGGTTTGGCTCAGTGGATAGAGCGTCAGCCTGTGAACTGAAAGGTCCCCGGTTGGATTCTGGTCAAGGACATGTACATTGGTTGCAGGCACATCCCCAGTAGGGGGCGTGCAGGAGGCAGCTGATGGATGTCTCTCTCTCATTGATGTTTCTAACTCTCTATCCCTCTCTCCCTTCCTCTATGTAAAAAAATCAATGAAAAATACTTTAAAAAAAAAAGGTTACGGTCAACAGAGATGCCCAGAGGAAGGTCTGGAGCAAGATATTAAAGAATTTTGTTAATAATGTTACCAAATTCAGAGATCATTCTGTAAAGCCATCACTGCAGCAAGGAAAGTTAGCCAGCCGAGAACATTCGAACTACCAGGGAGTCTCTGCCCGCAGTGCATACACCAAGCATGCATCCATCACACAACCCCAGCTCTTCTAACCTGAGGGACAATGGAAACATGGGCAATGCAAGTCTATCACGACACTTTATGGAAAAATAACCACTACAATGACGACGAAGATTGAAATGCATCTTTTGACACATAAAACCTGGTACTTCCCCTTCTTTGCTCTGGCTGTCTGAAAGGTCATCAAAGCTATATTCATTATTCAGCAGCAGAAAGCGTTTTCCTCCTTTCTGTGCCGTGTTCATTTTCTAGTAGTTTTAACTTTGGAGCCCCCTCTAATCCTTTTCTTAAGTAGGTGGATACAAAACACAAATTAAACAGAAGAATTGCAATATTTGGTTTTCTAGTGCACACAGATTATTTCACTTTCAGATGCAAATGAAAAAAATTAGGGTAAAAAACCTAAAATTAAAAATCATACACAGATGCACACACATATCCACTAAGTTTCTCTCAAATATTTGTTCTAAGCTAGGTAGAGGTTAATTGTAATAACATTTTTAAAGATACACTATTGTTAAATAGTGATTTAAAAAAACAATAGAAATCAATTAGCTTTTCACAAGTATATTGCATCAGAACCTGCCAACTAATAACAATATTTGATAAGTTCAAAAGAGTCAAAATGGGTAACGCTAATGCTGGAAAGACTCTCAGTAAGCTGACAATCTTATAGAACTAGTGTGAAACAATCTTCAGGGGAAAAAATCACAAGACAGCTCATGCCACTGTGTTTTCCTGTCTGAAGATTCTACTGTGGCTCTCTCCCAGGGCCTAGGCCAAGGATTGGCATAGTATGGCCTGTGGGCCAGATACCTATCTGCTTGAAGTTTTTGTTGTTTGTTTGTTTGTTGTTGTTGTTGTTTTTAAATATATTTTATTGATTTTTCACGGAGAGGAAGTGAGAGGGATAGAAAGTCAGAAACATCGATGAGAGAGAGACATCGATCAGCTGCCTCTTGCACACCCCACACTGGAGATGTGCCCACAAGCAAGGTACATGTCCCTGACCGGAATCGAACCCGGGACCTTGCAGTCCGCAGGCCGACGCTCTATCCACTGAGCCAAACCGGTATCGGCTGCTTGAAGTTTTATTGGCTTACATATTGTCTATGGCTGCTTTTGCACTACCAAGACAGAGTTCAATAGTTGTTATAGAAACTATTTGACATGCAAAGCTAAAATTATTTACTCTAACTGCCCTTTAAAAAAAGCATTTACCAAACCATGCTCTAGATTCTAGGTCCTAGAGATCCTCATTAATAAAGATAAATAATTCTTCTTGTTAAAAAGAAAAATTATCACCCTGGCCAGTTTGGCTCAGTAGGTAGAAAGTCAGCCTGCGGACTGAAGGACCCCAGGTTCAATTCCAGCCAAGTGCACATGCTCAGGTCGCGGACTCGATCCCCAATATGGGACGTTCAGGAGGCAGCAGATCAATGATTCTCTCTCAGCATTGATGTTTCTCTCTCTCTCTCCCTCTCCCTTCATCTCTGAAATCAATAAAAATATATTTTTAAAAAGAAAAAGAAAAATTATCTACCAATATAGGTAGATGCTTACATGGTGGTCTGAAAATAATTCTCAGAAAGCAAAATGTAGACACTAAAGTAGCCACTTTTTTAGGTACTATTCAGAAAAGTGAACAAAAATAATTATTATGTTAGCTACTTATGTTTATGAAGCATTAATAATATTATATCAAGATTTAAAATAGCTTTATGTGTATATCTATTATGTGTATATGTATATATGTTATATATAACAAGGAAGACAAAAGTAGTCTGGTTTTTAAAATTATGCTTTACAAAAATCAAACTAGAGCTAATTCTGAAAATTCAAGTTGTTCAAAGAATATACAATCCTGAGTATGTAGTCATATTGCAGGTTCTCCCTCCCACCCTGCATTATATATAAGATAAAGCTAGGAAAAAAATAAAACACTAACAATTGGAAAAGACTCATTTTTGTGGTTTTCCCTTTCTCCACCCAAAAAACAATACAGGGGTCCCTGGACTCATTGTGTACCCCATGTTCTTCCCAGCTATTTTATGTCACCTACCTCACGAAGGGGCTCCTTCCAGATCTCCCCAAATTCTCTGTCCATACAAAGGACCCAAGGATTTCCCAGAGAACTTAATGGAATACCCTAAAACCTATCTTAATTTATATTAAGCTCTCCCCTGTCATATTTTCCATTTCAAAGATTAACTACCTCACGCTCCATTAACCAGCCAGGTTCCAAAACAGACACTGTCACACCCCAGGTGTTGAAGCAATAAATAAAGAGAATTAACTTCAACGAACAGGCTAGTGAAAGGAATGGCTGGCGGTAGGGCCCAGAAGAGCTCCGTTGTGGAGAACCACGGGAGCCACTCTCACAGAAGAATTTCCTGATCTTTGGAGAAACATACAGATCACATCTTTCCACCTTCCAAATTCTAGCTGTGCCCTCCCTCTAGGAGCTTGCAGCCTCTCACGGTGCCCCTCGCTCTCTTGCTTAGAAAGACATGTTGCCAGCAGTAACTTGGCAATTACCTTCATTCATACAGCATGAGAAGAATGCATAAAGCATAAACAAAATGGTGAAAATGGAACACACTATTATGGAACAGACAAAAACGAGAGCACCTGCCCAAAGAGAAGCTAAAATATTGAAACACTGATTTATTTTTCTTCCTAAAGATCATGTTCCTCGGGCCTGGGGAGCTAACTGAGATGGGCTTCAGTCCCCAGGAAGTCTATTTCTCTGGTTCAACCTTTAAGCACCACCTCTGTGGGAGTTAAATCATTCCGGTCATTTTTTTTTTCTCATTTTTCACAAACTCCGGAGAAACTGTTCTATAAGTTGGGCTCCTCCTGAAACTGTTATTTCAAAGTAAGTTTCGTACCTTAATTGAAGCAATATGGAGCAAAGTCTCGCCCTTATGATTTCTCTTCGCGGTCGGAAGGCTACCGGGTGTCAGTTTCATCGCCGAGGGGCTGGACAGCATCCGCCCGTAATTTGTACTGTTCAGTGTGGAAGGTGGGGTGCCTGGTGAGGAGCTCGTGGATTCGTCTAAGATCGTTCTGATTTTCCTCCTTCCTCTGTCTCCGACTGTTCGGCTTGCAGGCTGCAGAGAAGAGCCGGGCAGCGGGGTGTTTTCCGGGAGGCCTGTCTGCTGAACAGCATTTTCGGTGGTGCTTGGGATGCTGCTCCGCCGTCTCTTGGAGACGGGGCTGGAAAGTCTCCTGCGACACCCACGTTTTCCACTCTGAGACGAAGGATCAGGTTCGAGGCGATTCGTCTCGGGAGTCGTGACTTCATTCCTGCTCTCAATCTCTGGAGACTCGATGTGCTCAGCCAGTGGGAAAGAGACCTCAGTTAAGTTTCCAAAAGATTCATCTTCAGCCACAGAGCCACTTGCTAATAGGTTGATTTCGCCATTTCTCGGAGGACTAGCATTAACAGATGGCTGGAGAGAGAAAGATACCACCTTTCCCTTAAATTTCTCTTTGGAGTCAAGTGGACTCTCTTTTTTGACTGCCTCCAAATTCCACCTTTGGTTGATTTTAGTTAGAGTTTTCTTTTTCTGTTTTTTTCCAGATCTTGTAGCAGCCTTTTTAGCCCTCACAGAAGAGTCCACTGGAGGACTCACGGAAACATATTCATACGTCGAGGCCAGCTGAGCGTTTTCATCATTTGTCACTTGAGGCTGAGTTTGTACTGAAACTTTACTTACAACGTATCTGACCTTCTTACTTCGAGGGCTAAACCACATTTTTATTGAATTCTTCTTACTTTCTGCATGATTAAATAAACTTTTCCTGGATGTTTCTTCTTTTATATCTGATAGACAAAAGGAAAAGAAATCTGTCACATGAATTTAATCTCTCCCAGCTTGAGCTCCCACAGAATTTTGTTTATGGTTTTTCTAAAGTGTATCACCTTTAATTTATGTACCCCTTTCTCCTGTCCTAGACTATGAACTCCGTAAGCAGAGATATCTGGACATTCAAACAAATGTTCACAGAATCCTACGTTAGTCCTGACAGTGTTCTTAGGTCTGAAGAAGGAAACAGGGAACTTATATTCCACTGGGGATAACAGAAAATATGAATAAATAAGTAGTGCATACAGTATGCGGGTGGTTATAAGAGCCATATATTAAATATATAATTGATATATTAAATAAATAAATAAATAATCTAAAGAGAGGAAAGCCAATGATATCTTACTACTAAGGACTGGTAACATCCACTGTATAGGAAATAAACATGTCATATTACTAAGGTGTTAAATAAAATTGTCAAGTGGGCTTATTCTTGATTTCTTTTCAACTTTCTCATGTCTTAAAATATTAGCGAGAAAAAGGAAATTATAAAATATTTATCAGTTTATCAAATATTAATAGTTTATCAGTTCAAAATGAATAATACATTATAAAATTACTAAACTAAAATCTAAAGTTCAAAATTAATTCTTCTATTTTTTACCTCATGTTTCTTGAGTATAAAACTACTATCTTTACAAATAGATCTGCCAAAAACAAGTTTATAAAAAAGAGAGAAGCCGAAACCAGTTTGGCTCAGCAGATAGAGCATCGGCCTGCAGACTGAAAGGTTCCAGGTTCGATTCTGGTCAAGGGCATGTACCTTGGTTTCAGGCACATCCCCAGTAGAGGGTGTGCAGGAGGTGGTTGATCGATGTCTCTCTCACTCTCATCGATGTTTCTAACTCTCTATCCCTCTCCCTTCCTCTCTGTAAAAAATCAATAAAAGAGAAAGAGAGAAAGAGAGAGAGAGAGAGAGAGAGAGAGAGAGAAGGTGGAATATGAAAAACAAATCGTGTATATCTCAGTAGAAATTATAGAGACATGATCCCTGCCTAGCAAAGGAATTCTATCAAATTCTACTCCAGTCCAAAGAAGCCATCCCTTCCTCTTGGTGGAAAATGGCAGAACCTCACTGGAAGGACTAACTGATAAACCCAGCTGAAGCAAGAGTGTGTATGTGAGGAAGGGCAGACCCTCTGAGATCCTTATAATGTCCTAGCTCAGTGATCAGCAAACTCATTACTCAACAGAGGAAAACCTCAGCTCACAAGCCACGGTTTGCCAACCACTGTCCTAGCTGACCAGCATCTGGTCCACCAAGGGTTATTAGGACAGGACCTTGGAAATCAAAACAGAAGAATGAAACATCCATTCACACAGAGACTGAATTTCTAAATTCAACAAGGTTTTTCCTCTGCAGTGATAAGTAGATTTTAAACTAAGTCAATTCTGATACAATCTCGAGTCTAGAGAAAAGATCAAAAGGAAATGTTACCAGGATTACTTTTTAAGAAAGACTCAGGATTACAAAGACTAAATAGAGGTTAATCCACCGATAGTCTGTAATAGCTTGTATTTAATTTTTTTAAATATATTTTAAACATATATAATGACATTTTCAACTAAAAAGTCAAATCCTGAAGTCTCAATGCTTATAAAACTTACTGTAGAATTAGACATTTAAAAAAATTAATAAAAAATTAAGGTTTGTAAGTAGTAGCAACATACCCAATTGACTAAAAAATTCTAAATCTAAAGATAACAAATTTCACTCAGATATAAGTATTTCTTATCTTATAAAGCAATAAGTGAAAACAGCAGATATTCATGTCATTTATAGACACACAATTTCACTAGTCATCCAGTAGTACTACATTTACTCAGAATTATTTTAATTGTGTATCTTGTCCTACCTAAGCAAGCACCACAACAAGTATGTTGTAAATACTGGGCTTCACACAGCACATCATAGTTAAAACGATAAAAAGCAAAACCCTCATCAACCACACTATTGATAGCTGCCAACAGTTCATATGAGTTAATGCTTCCAAGCATAAAAAAATATATTCATTTCATGAAGAAAAACACATAGTCCTTCCTCTACATAGTAAACCTCATAATGATGGCATTTAAAAGAATTCTATTCTCCGAATTTAAACATTTCTGAGTACTTCCAACTATCCAAGAACAGAGATATACACGTGGCCAAGGAGCTACTCAGCACAGTTTATTCTTAACATTTAATAATAAACGATAGAAAAGGCAAGCAATTAGCAAATGTGATTCAGCTATCATTAATCTACATCAAAGGATTATAATGATGAACACTGTGTGCCTTTCAAATGATCCTATTGTAGGTTTTGCAACAGAAGTTGAGAAATCTCACTGACAAACTAGCCCCTTATTAAAAATCAAAGGAAAGTACTTTGCTACCATCTGTACAACATTAACGCCTTCACTGAAGAATGATTATTTTGTAAGTTAAGAAGTATTCAGTTCTACCTAAAAATAAAAACACGGCTATTCAAATGCTCATCTTCACCTATTATAAAAAAGTCACAGCATATATGAAACACTATGTAATTCACCACAGAGACACCAGCCTCTCTCCTGAAACTAGAAAATAAAGTTGTGATCCTATGAAAGCATAATCACTATTTTTTTTTTAATGTCACCAACACCAACTTGTATTTTACAGAACCTGACCAACACCTGCAAGGTCTGATTTAATATGATGGGGCCAAAAGAAAATAAAACTTAACTCCATTAGTAGAAAGCAGATTATGTTATAAAGAATAAGATAAAATTATCCATAAATGCTTGTCAGAAAAATTTATGACAGTCTCTTCGCTTTGAAATACACTGAACCAAAAAAAGTATATATATATATTCAACTCTTTAGAAGCTGATTTTAGAGAGTATTACTGTAAATCAGACTGCTTTATCTCCAGTATATACCATATACTATGTCCCTGACTTGACAGGTTCTCCCTAATTATCCACCTTAATTACAGTGATTATATATTTTATAGTAAGTGCAAATAACAAGGTTCATTTGGAAGATAAATTGTGAACCACAGGTTAAAAAAAAACACAGAGAAAATGTGGAAGGAGTCCAACCATTTCACCTAATTCACCTTCAACACTAGACTAGTTATCCATATGATTTTGGAGCTAGACCTTAGGAATCATTTAATCTAATACCCTTATTTTATGAGATCATTTCCAATATCCTCATTATTTGATCCAACTATGACTTAGCTCTACCTACTCAACTCACTCACCTTCCAACACTTTAAGCACTTGGCTAGATAAACTACCATAAAGGCACTACATAAAATATACTGAATAGATAAACTATAAATAAGCACTCTCAAATGCCCTTTCAAGCCTAGTTTAAGGGATATATAGAGGAAAGGTTGATGACAATTTAATTTATAATAAGTAGAAAAACCATCATGGAAATGAGAACTGGATTAGAAATTCATATTTCAGATAGCATTTATATTTCAGATAGAATTTATATTTATCATCTTCTATAAAACTAGCAAATAAGAATGTTAGCACTATAAATTGAATTGTTGAAAACACAACCTAAGAATTTGTTTTAAACTTGTTTTGTTTTAAGTTTAGTGTCTGTGATATGAGTGAGGTTTTATCACTGCCAATTTTTCTCCAACCCAATTCAACAAACATAATGAACACCTATACTTCTAACAAAAGCAATGTGCTAAAGGACAAAACAAACAGCAAGAAACTTACAATCTGCCCAGCTTAATCTAGGTCCTTAATTTCCTTATCTGCAGCATAAAGGGATTAAAGATAACCTTCTAGCTCCTAAAATTCTGCTTATATATTACCCAAACTGTGAAATTTCAATTCATCATAAAATAAGTAATGTTAAAGCTAGCACTACTAAAGTCTGATTAGGCTGAAGTAATTACTCATTATATAATAAAGAAAACAAACACAAAATGGCCTTCACCCTAATTTTTTCCCCAAGTTCCACCTCTACTCTCAGATGAGAAAGATGGCATTCTGAATGGCCTCAGATTCCACACAAAAATTTGTTCCTTAAATTCAATAATTTTCCTATATGTCTTTTTAAATGATGAAATATTTAGCCATTTCATAATCAGCATCCACAAAAGATGAAAACCATACTGATGATTCAAACATCACTAACCAAGGTAAAATTTCTGAAGAAGTCCTCTCTCTTACTTTTCTTTGCACCCATGGTACCCCAGGCTCCATAATTTACCACTACTCAAGGGTTACTTTATTACCATTAAAAATATCACATTGGCCCTGACCGGTTTGGCTCAGTGGATAGAGCATCGGCCTGCGGACTAAAGGGTCCTGGGTTCGATTCCAGGCAAGGGCAAGTACCTCAGTTTCGGGCACATCCCCAGTAGGGGATGTGCAGGAGGCAGCTGATCAATGTTTCTCTCTCATTGGTATTTCTAACTCTCTCTCCCTTCTCCCTTCCTCTCTGTAAAAAATAAATAAAATATATTAAACAAAAATATATATCACATTGGAGGAAGAAACCAAGATGGCAGCATAGGTGAACACCTAAACTGCTGCCTCGCACAACAATTCCAAAACTACAGCTAAAAGACAGAATAGACATCATCCAGAACCACAGGAAAACTGGCTGAGTGGAAATTCAGAACTACAAGGAAAGAGAGGGGCTCATGGAGAATCAGAGGAGCTGTAGAAAGGTGAGGTACAGAGACACGCTTGTAGAGAGGACAGGTAGCTGAGTGCCTGGATGGCTTCCTCTAGTACAGTGATTCTCAACTTTCCTAATGCTGCGACCCTTTAATACAATTCCTCATGTGGTGGTGACCCCCAACCATAAAATTATTTCCGTTGCTACTTCATAACTGTAATTTTGCTACTGTTATGAACTGTAATGTAAATATCTGATATGCAGGATGTATTTTCATTGTTACAAATTGAACATAATTAAAGCATAGTGATTAATCACAAAAACAATATGTAATTATATATTGTGAAATATTTATTTCTAATTACATATAAATGAAATTTTGTCTTGAATTGTGGTGTAGCATGGACAACAGTCTTCATATGACAACAGTAAACTACATTGCTACATTTTGCTACACCGAGGAGCCGTGTGTTGGTTCCTAAGACCATGGGAAATAGGTGTTTTCCAATAGTCATAGGTGACCCCTGTGAAAGGGTCATTCGACCCCCAAAGGGGTCGTGACCCACAGGTTGAGAACCACTGCTCTAGTGGGAGGGAGATGGAAACTCCTGACTGCACTGAACCCCAGTTCCAGGCGAGATTCACACAGCGGGGGTGGGGGGTAGGAGTCTGGACTGTCAGGAAAAGGGAGGAATACACAGAAACTCAAGGGAGCTGCCAAAGGCAGAGGCCTGGAGGCACATGTGCAAGTGCGCACAGAGAGGACTGACTGCTGAGTGTACTGCTGGCTTTCTCTAGTGGGAGGAAGATGGAACCTCCCAAATGCACTGAACTCCAGCTCCAACTGCACTAAACTCCAGTTTTGAGAAAGCCCCCAGGGACCCAGACTCATACAGGTCCCCGGAGCACACAGAAACTCAGGGGAGCCGTGAAAGGCAGAGGTCTGGAAGCATGCACACGAGTGTGCATACAGAGGACTGCAGAGATTACCAAGGGAGGCTGAGACCCAGGGGCCTCATAAGGGTGGGGCTAACAGGAAGCTAAGGCTGTCTGCTCTGCCCTGAGACTCCGCCCCATCCAAGCTGAGCACAGACGCTTTTGCAATTTTGCAAGTCTTGTCTCATAAGGTTGTCTTCCAGCACATAAGTTCTCCCTGCATAGACATAGCTGATCCTCACAGCCAATTGGCGTGGAGGTCAATACCCCCCAGTGATACCAACAACAATCAAGACTTAACTACTACAAGGCTGTTCACACAGTCCACAAAGGGGTGCATCAAGAGAGTCCACCTCAGGTAACTGGGGAGGCAGAGTTACAGGGCCATATAGGATACTTAGGACACAAAGCTACTCTATCAACTCAAGGAAGCAGCAAAAAATGCAGATACAAAAGAACAGATCACAAACAAAACAAATGGAGAAAAACAAACGACTTGATATAGAGTTGAAACCAAAGTTATAAGGTTTTTTAAGAATTTCCTAGAAAAAATGGATAAAATTAGCGAGACCCAAGAGAACATGAAAAAGAACCAACTAGAAATTAAATATACACTGACTGAAATAAACAATATTATACAGAAACCTAACAGCAGACTAGAGGATCACAAGAATCAAGGCAAAGATTTGAAATACAAAGGAGCAAAAAAGACTCCACTGGAAAAGAAAAAAGAAAAAAGAATAAAAAAGGTTAAGACAGTGTAAGGAGCCTCTGAAACAACTTCAAGTGTACCAACATCAGAATTGTGGGGGTGCCAGAAGAAGAGAGAGAGCAAGATACTAAAAACCTATTTGAAGAAATAATGACTGAAACTTCCCACATCTGGTGAAAGAAATAGACTTACAAGTCCAGGAAGCACACAGAACCCCAAATAAAAGGAATTCAAAGAGGACCACACCAAGACACAACATAATTAAAATACCAAGAGCAAAAGACAAAGATAGAATATTAAAAGAAGCAAGAGAAAAACAGTTAACTACCTACAGGGAAGCACCCATTCAACTATCAGTTGATTTCTCAACTGAAACTATTCAGGCCCGACAGGAGTGGCAAGAAATATTCAAAATGATGAATAGCAAGAACCTACAACCAAGATTACTCTACCCAGCAAAGCTATCATTCAGAACTGAAGGGCAGATAAAGAGCTTCACAGATAAGAAAAAACTAAAGGAGTTCATCAGCACTAAGCCAGTATTATATGAAATGATGAAAGGTATTCTTTAAGAAGAGGAAGAAGAAAACAGTAAAGGTAAAAATTATGAACAAATACATACCTATCAACAAGTGAACTGAAAATCTGATGAACAGAATAAATTGGTGAATATAATAGAATTAGGGGCACAGAAAAGAAGTAGACTGATAATTCTCAGGGGGAAAGAGGTGAGGGGGTACAGGGAGAGACTGGACAAAAATTATACACCTATGGATGAGGACAATGGGGAGGAGGTAAGGGCAGAGGGTGAAGTGGGAACTGGTGGAGAGGAGATATGGGGAGGGGGGGAGGGAAAGGGACAATTGTAATAATCTGAACAATAAAGATTTATTAAAATAAAAAAATAAATAAAAGAGAAAGGCCTGGAACACATCCTACCTTCACAGACTCTGAAGGAACCAATCTTACCTACATCTTGATTTTGGACTAGCCTGCAGACCTGGGAGATAAGGACTTCCTGTTGTTTCCAACCCCCTGTGGGCTCCTTCCTTATGGCAGCCCCAGCAAGCTAGTATCACTACAGTAGCACTAACTACACAGCTACTGGAGAAGAATCGAATCAAATCATCATGACAGACACAAATCTCGCAGCAGCACCCCAAACCTCCATCTTGGCCAATATTCCTAACAGACCACACATCTTTAAGAATCTCATGAAAACCACTTTCGCAGAGACATTAACATTTTTCACACTGTATAATTAACTAAAGAGGCTCACTAATCCTTCTCCTCCACCCCCATCACTGCCAAAGATGCACAGACTCTTGATTAAGGACTCCTGCTTTAATCAATGTTGGGGAAGGGGGTACCAGATTAAACACTAATTTCTCTAATCAGAAAATAAACCCTATTAGCACTGTCTGAATAAGGAGGAAAAGAATACAGATGAACTTAATAATAAAACTTTTCCTCATTGTGCTCAAGAAATTTATAACACAGCATTTTTTTCAGAAAGGTAAGTACTTTTAAAAATGTGTATGTGTATAATTACATCTCCAAGTCAGTAAAATGTTATCACTATAATACATTTTATCATAAAAGAATAGAGAGTAATAATCAGATAACTAGATGAAGAAAACTTTTCGTAGGTAAGTATAATTTTAATTCTTAAAAATATGGATCTAGTCAGTAAGACTCAGTATTTGCTTCATTTATTTATTTTGCCAAATCACTTCACCATTAATAATTGACAGTAACACATCATGTCGGAAAATGAAGATCAAAAGATTTTAAAATAGAAATCCAGCCCTTTCATATGTGCATTATTAATCGTGGCATTCTGCCAGCCAAGAATAGGTTCTCCTATAAAAGAACACACACTAAAAGGAAGTGATCTGGTTAATAAAAAGACAATTTCCCATATCTAACTAAGAAGATTCAAAACACTACTTTCTTTCCACAGCTAATTAGTTCTCAGCAGAAAGCACAATAGGAAGATTCATAGTTAATACACAAAATCTAAGAACAATTTGAAAAACATTAACCCCCATTTACATAGAAAAAAAAGTGAATATTAGATTTTTGTTCTTCAAAAATGTGCTCATTTAATTAACTCAGTCTAGAAATGTGATCCAGGGAAGGAGGTTGTATTCTAACTTGTAAAAGTGTATTTAAGAGCATTTAAGGATAAAATCACTCCTCTACACATATTACGCAGACATGATCGTACCGGAAAAAGCAGGCAGTGGAAGTAGTAAAAGAAAGTCTGGACTGACAATCAGAAGAAATGGACTGTTCCTCCTGCTTTTGGTACTAACTACATGTGTAACGGTAGACAAGATCATTTAACCTCTGTGGCCCTTGGTTTCTCATCTATAAAAAAGGAGTGAGACTTAATTACCTCTAAGGTATCCGTCACTCAAAAGAATTCCAAACACTGTAAATCTGAAAACCTGAAACACACCATTCAGAGTTCCTGAGAGCTGTTACACACTTCATGTGATCAACAGAGCAGCGGTGGCCTAAACCAGGGAGACAGTGCCGTGCTCACCTGAAAGCTCATTCTCATGCAGCAAATTCCGAAGCTTACTACAAAGCTGGATCATGCTGTCCAACTGCCTGTTTATCTTCACATCTTGTATCCAGGCTGGGGTACCACACACCGGACATTCAGTTCCCAGGCAGTCACTTACACAGTCACTGAAAAAAAGAATTTTAAAAATATATGTAATTATCAATGCACTCAGCAGAATCTGAATTCCAATAAATAATGGCCGTTTCAATGTTTTAATTTGACAATCTAAGGGAAAAGTGGTCAATGCCCCTAACTAAAAGTCAGATAGTGCATGTTTTAAAGTTCTTGCAGTACACTGGTTAAAAGTCGGTGGGATATATCAAAACCATCTTTTGTTTATTTTCTATTTTTATTATTTTAAATTTACCTTTATAGTTGTAAGTATTATAGATGTCCCCTTTGTTTTGGTTTTGTTTTATCCCATTGACCCCTCCACTTAGCACCCATTACTCCAAAGCCTTCACCACCGAGGCCTTTACCACTCTATTGTCTGTGTATCAAAACCTTCTTTTAAAAGTGCATGGTATTTGTGGCATTGATCAGCACTTACACAACTCCAAATCTGCAAAGAATGCAACAGCTACCCTAATTCTGGGCACCATAGAATCCAAATGAACCAAAACTGTTCTGAATTGTTTCTTTCCTATGTTTATGTCATTTAAAGATGACATTTTCTTTTAAGATGTTCTCATGGCTCTCTTAGTCTTTCATTGGCATTTTAAGTCACAGACCCCTTTAGAATCCAATTAAATGAACGTGTGGCTCTCTCCTTCTCTCTTACACACACACACAAACACACACACACACACACACACACACACACACACTCACACATGCATATATGCACTTTACACACAATTTCACGGAGTCTGTTATGTTTCAGCAGTTTGTCACTAATCTATGATGCACAGTGAAACAAATTAAATCTGCTTGCTAGAGTAGAAACAGAGAGTGGGCAACGTTTCATAAGATCATGGGAGGCCTTTTGGAGAAGGTGACATTTGAGCTGAAGAGTAACTGATGAAGTTATCTCTCACGTATTTGGCAAAAATATGTTCCAGATGAAAGAAATAGCATGTGCAAAAGTCCTGGGCCAGCAGTGAGATTGATGCTTCATGAACTGAAAGGAGGTGGCTGGAACTCGGTAAGCCAAAGGGAAGTGTGGTCCAAGAAGGAAGCAGAAACTAGGTCCCATCCATGGTCTGTAGATCTTAGTGCAAAGTTTGGATTTCACTCTGATTGTAACGGGAAGCCACTGAAAGATTTGAGGCAGGTAGTAATACGATGTGGTTTACACTTTACGCGCACTAACAAGCATGAGGAAAGTGGGGGAAGGGACCACTTATGAACTTTGTGGAGAAATAATGTGATGATGGCTTGGACTAAAGTGTAAACAGTAGTAAATACAGAAAAAAGTGAAAAAAATCAAGATTCAGGGCCCATTTTGAGATGAAACTGACAAAACTTAATGATGTGGGGGAAGGAAGAAAAAGAGCCATCAGATATGACTTATGGTTTCTGCCTTAAGCAACTTTACAGTCAGTAGTATCACTTATTCCTATGAAGTTCACCAAGGCAGGAGCAGGTTGAAGGGGAAGATGGTCTACAGATCTGCTCTGAAAATATCAAATCTGAAATCCCTTTCATCATCCAAATGGAGATATCAAGTAGGTGACAGGTATTACTTCCTACCCCATCTCCTGCCAGAAACACCCCACATAACAGATCCATCAAAGCAAATTATTTTCTTATGTGCTTAAACTTCACACTGCAGTTTTCTCAGACCAGATAGCTCCACAGTCATAACTTGAAATAATTAAAAGATTGATTCAAAGGAGACTATATAAAGACAATTAAACAAAGACATTTAGTCCTTAAAATTGATTTCTTCTGAATAAGAAACAGGATGAGATGAAAATCTAGTATTGTATATAAGCCAGGGTTTTCATATAATAACATGGATTTAATTTCACAATAACTATTACAGCTTGAATTGTGTCCCCCAAAAAGTTTTACCTCCAATGTGAATGCGATCTTATTTGAAAACAGGGTCTTTGCAAATAATCATGTTAAGATGAGATCACTAGAGTGAGCCCTAATACAATAATAGGTATATTTATAAAAAGGAGAGATTTGGACACAAGAGACAAACATGCTCACCATGTAAACATGAATGCTAAGACCAGAGTGATGTATCCACAAGCCAAGGAATGCCAAGGACTGCCAGATGCTGAAGTTCCTCCACCAGAATGCAGGAAAGAAGGGTGGGACAGAGTCTCCTTCACAGCTCTCCGAAGAACCAACCCTACTGACACCTAGCTTTTGGACTTCTGGCCTCCAGAAGGGAGACAATACATTTCTATTGTTCTAAGCCACCCAGTTTTGGTGCTTTCTTATGGCAGCCCTGGGAAACTAACACAATTACTATAAGAACTAGAATTTTATAGTTTGGGAAGTCTAGATTCAAAACTAACTGGAAGAAAAAAAGAAGACATAGTTGAATTATGTAATAGATACTAATTTTCCCAAAAATTTAGCAAATTTAGCAAAGCAACTGCTTATTAAACTTTATTAACTTTGGTCAAGTAATCCTCTTAGAACTTTGATTTCTTTCTTGTAAATTAAGATATTTATATGAGTCAAAATGAGATAATACAGAAGTTACCTTGCAGTATAAGGTGGGATAAAAAAATATTATCATCTATATGAATACATGACTATTATTTGGAAAAAGCATAGTTGTTACATAGGAATGTATTAATTATATATCTGATATATACAACATATAATGTATCAAGCCATAACTACTTACCTACAGAATATGTGCTCACATCTTCCTAAACACACAGGCTCCCTCAGAATACCAGTGCTGTTTGAAGAAAGGAAAACAATCAAGACTTAGTCACTTAAAAATAAACAACTTATACCCAACATTTCATAAATCCAAGGCCCAACACTATTATATTTCTTTCTTTTCTCAAAGCAGATGCTAAGGATGTGGTCATCCTGATTAAATATTTTAATCAGAGGCCCGTAGCACGACATTCGTGCACTTTGGGAGACAGGGGGTCCCTTCAGCCTGGCCTGCACCCTCTCCCACTCCAGGACCCCTTAAGGTATGTCCAACTGCTGGCTTAGGCCCACTCTCCAGCTCGCTGCTCCTTAGCAATGCCTTGGGAGCAGCTCTTGCATTCAGCATTTCCCCCCTGGTGGTCAGTGCATCTCATAGCGACCAGCTGTTCCCCCATTTGGTCGATTTGCATATTAGAGTTTTATTGCATAGGATACTTGCTGAATTCAAATAACTACTACCAAATTGGATACAAATTGTAACTTTTTTTACAACATACTAGAGGCCCGGTGCACGAAATTTGTACATGGGGGTGTGTGTCCCTCAACCCAGCCTGCACCCTCTCCAATCTGGGACCCCTTTCACAATCCAGGACTATAAAAAAAGAGCAAGACTTAATTATAACACAATTATAAAGTCAGTAAATGTTATCATGGCTCCCAACTTCTCACCTGCCTGTCTTCCTGATTGCCCCTAACTGCTTCTGCCTGCCAGGCTGATCACCCCCTAACCACTCCCCTGCAAGTCTGATTGATGCCTAACTGCCCTCCCCTGCAGGTCTGGTCACCCCTAACTGCCCTTCCCTGCAGGCTTGATTGCCCCTAACTTCTCTCCTCCCTTGCAGACCTGGTCCCCCCTCCAACTGCCCTCCCCTACTGGCCATCTTGTGGCAACCATCTTGTGTCCACATAGGGAAGCCATCTTTGATCACATGGGAGCAGCCGTCTTGTGTATTGGAGTGATGGTCAATTTGCATATTACTCTTTTGTTAGTCATAGAAAGGAGTAATTTCCTTCAGGCATCTCTAAACACTCTTAGACACTCAGGCATACAAATCTATAATGCCAAATAGATCCCACAGTCCACTGCTTCCTCGCCAACTCTCAGGCTATCAATAACCATCATTAAAAAATAGAATGACATACAAATATATCTCTATAAATTTACGTGGTAGCTTCTTTATCTTTGTGCCACTATCAAAGTGATGTATTAGATGTTGTGAATAAACAAATAATACCCCTGCTCTTCAATCCCATTAACCTTACGGCAGCCAGATGCTGTGAGCTTTTCACCACCTACTCATTCCTACCTCTTCACCTATAAGCTTACCCTCCCCTTCCACACACCGATAAAAAATATCTCCTTCATTTTCCTTCTTAACATGTGCTACCTACCATATTAGTCCCTAGATCCCACATTTTCTCTGGCTCCTAAAGTATTCTATTCTCATCCTTATCATCACCTTCTCCCATCGCATAGAAACATACACAGATCATCTCTACTTCAACTTAAAGAAAAAAAAAAATGCTTTCTTTAGATTGTGCTTCCCATTCTACTTTTTGACCAGCTCTCCCCTTCCCAAGTTCTTTAAAGGGCTCTATCCAGCTTAATCATCTCCTTTCCTTGCTAGCTCTACCTTCCCACTGCTGAAACTGCTCTCCAAGCATTTTGGGGCCTCATTCTCTGTGACCTCTCCGTGAAATAACATTTACATCACCCTCTTTCCTGAAACCTGTCCTTCCATTGAGCTTTATTTTCTTTATTTACCTGCCTATTTCAGCACTTCTTAACCTGCTGCTTCTCCTACCTATGAATGTAAGCCTACCCTCAGGATGCAGTCCACAGCATTCTAGCTTTCTCTGACAATATTTGACTTGATGCTTTCATTCTTCTGTTTCTAACCTTACATTTCCTTTCTAAGATGACTGTGAACCCTTTACCTATATATTATTGTCATAATTAGCTAGCTTATTAATATTAATAATAGAAAGAGAACTAAGGGAACCAGACACTGTAAGCCTGGTCATTTGAGCAGCTTTACCAGGAAGCCACAACTTCACGCTCCCCAAGGAATCCCCAGTCCATTCCCTGCAGATCACTGGGGGAAGGAATTGCACCCAGAGGGAGATCGATACATGCACCGTGAAGTCGGTGTGACAAAGGACAGGTGCTTCTGTGTCAATCTGGCCTGGGAAATAGATCCTTGTCTAGATGGGTGAAGCCACACTGCAAAAGAGCAAAATCTTGGAAAGTTAAAAATCGCCAAAGAGTTTCCTCTCCCTTGCTTTCTGCTTCTCCCTTACCCTCACTTGCTCCTTGCTTGACACACACTTGCTGACTGTGTGGCCTTAAACAGCCATATAACCCTGGGACATATGGACCCTGTACAGAAAGGACTGCAGCTAGGAACACAAGCTAAGCTAGCCAGATGCTTGACGGTCTACACTTTAATATAGAACAAAAACTCTGAGCAGTGGCCTTAATTCTGGCACAAGAAATAATTTCTCTGCCCACTTCTAAGCTCTTCTAGCTAATAATCAAACTAACATGAGACAGATTAACAGGAGAAAATGTAGCAACTTTATTACAGATGTACATGAGACCCGGAAAAAAAGACATTGAGCAGCTGAGGTGTATGTGCCATTTTGGACAAAGGAGAAAGAGATAGGGATCTAGGACTTTCAAGGGGGAGTAGGCAATTCCTGAGTCCTTTGTTTCTTAATAACCAGTCTTGAATCAATATCCCGAAGGACGGATTTAAGGGGGGGCAAAACTCTGGTCCCCAGCACAACCTTTTCTATTTCTGCTCACCAAAAACTCTGTGCTCTCTGAGACCAGTCTCTGTACCATTTCTCAAATACCCTGGGTCCATCTCCAAGCCCACAACTGCTCTGACTGTTCTTCCTCACCTAGAATACTCATCCTCCGCCCCCAAAACTATTCAGGCCCTTTGAGTTATCCAAATACTGCCCAGGATGATAAAAATGTCACTAACCACAAAGCAGCACAAGAATTCCTGAGTACTGGTTTCCATGCCATCACTTATGCAAAATCTACCTTACACCAGAAATGTAAAGCACACGTAAACAAAAATCTTAACTTCCACAGCTGAAAAGGCTTTTTAAAACAAAGGCCATTGCTAGAAAAAAGAAAAAAAAAGGCAGAAAGACAGGTCTTAGGGCATGGAGACAGATATGTCCATCGGCTAGAGTTTTACAAATATTTTTTATACATCAAGTAGGCAAGAGAAAGAATTTACTTTAGCTATAGATGTGAGACGGTGAAGCAGGGCTATTTCTGGGATAGGCCAGCTGAGTCCCAGCTATTCTTTTTGGATAATAATCTTGGATATAGCCACCTGGAAATTAATTCGATGATTCCAACATACACCAAGGAGTGTGAGCAGCCTTTTTCTGGTTTTGCACTGCAGTTAACTGATGAACCCCTCTTTGTCTCTCCCTTCTACTCTCGGACCTGCTGTAATTTAACTTAAGACTTCTCAGGATTTTCTCCTGGTGGGCACAAAGTTGAATGCATTACTCTCTTTCCTAAGGGACTTCGAATCAAGCTGGGTCGCTTTATAAGCCACGTTACTACAGATATGACTTCAGAGAATTACAAAACGTTCCGACGTTCCAGAGAGATGGTATCTAGTTGAGAACAAAATATTTTGTGTTTTATCTGCCTGATCCTGTTTTTTGTTTGTTCGTTTTTCTTGTTTGTTTCAAAACAGATTGTAGCCCTACAGACAGGAGATCTTTAATTTTTTTTCTGAGCTTCTCCAGCACACTATTACCTACCAACATGGTGCTATCTGAACAGCAGGATTTCAGTAAATCCTTAGGGAGAGAACCAAACGGAAGCCTCTACACAAAATGAATGCACAGTAACAATTCTATTTGGTCCTTCTCCTATCTTCTGTTTAATATACATAGATATTAGATAGAAAAAAGTCTAGAAGAATAAGCAAAGGCATCTGTAGGGTAACAGGATTTCTGCACATTGAAAATTCTCACTGCAGTAGCACTTCTGTTACTTTAGCTATACTGAGTTTGGAAAGATTGGTGCAGAGGATCATAACTCAGGGAAGAACTAGTAAGAACCAACTATTTTTTGTAAAGGTTCTATTGATATAAAATTTTCTTTGCAAAGAAAAATAAAATGTAGTAAATTCAGTTGAGATTATCAGACAGACCTATTTCTTAACTGAATGGCTCCCAAAAGCTTCCATAATATATCAACTGCTATTTAATATTAGACAAGATAGCTACCACAGTACTCTTACATTTTAGAGAATTGCAAGGTATTTTAAAATGCGGAACAACATATTTAACACCAAAATGCACAGGCCTCCAAGCCAATTAAACAATTTGCAATATTCATCTTTACAAGAATAAACAAATCTGTTAACAAGTAAGCAATATGGATGATCGCATAGAAGCATCATATTTTGTCATTATTTTATACTGGATGCCCACTGCACAAAATTCGTGCAGGGGGGTGGGTGAGGGGAGGTGTCCCTTCTATACCCGCCCTGCCCTTAGTCGTGTTCACTATGGGTAATTAACCCCAGGTACTTAGGGAAGCATTCGTGATGAGTCAAGTGAATTAACCAGGTCCTTCTAGTATTTCCAATTTCAAAGCTTTCATGCATTAATTTAACAAACACTAAGAAATTATGTGTCTAGCACTGTGGCTGCCAATCTGAACCTGTCTTTATGAAATGTGTAGTATAACTGAAGACAGGCATCAATCAAAGAATTAAAATACAACCTAAGTAAATAAAATCACAATATGGAGGGCTATATGATACATACTGAAAACCCATGATATGTGCCCGTTTCTGTATGTAGGTTAAACTTCAATAAAAAGTCTTAAATAGCATTCAATGGACTCTAATAATTATGGAATCTGCAAACTGGAAGGAGCCTTAAATACTAATTGGTCCATTTTCTTCCTTTTATCGATGAGGACACTAGTCTCAGGAAAGCTACAGGAATTGTTCTCCTTGGAAGTAGGTAACTGAAAGCATATCTCAGAGATATTGTAGGTTTGTTTCCAGACCACTGCAATAAACCGAGTGCCGCAATAAATCAAGTCCTAAGCTTTTGCTGCCCGTTGCCCCCCCCCCCCCCGATGTTTTGCCTTTAATTCGTAAAAAAAAAACAACATCTGTGAAGCACAGTAAAGCCAGGTATGCCTCCATCTAAACCAATTGCATAATCTGTTAGGCTACTAACCACTGCGTGATTTGACCCTGCCTTAATTCTCTGCCAATCTGACTCCCTCTACCGTTATTCTACAATAATTGTTAGCATATTATCTGCTAATGCTCCCCCACCTGGCTCCATTTATAAAACTCTCCCCAAGGCCACGTTCATGGGCTTTCCCCTAATGGCTCCATCCAAGTACTCTTCTCGGCATCCCCTTGGCCTTCATCATCATTATCATAATGTACCCTGAATGTGTGCACATTTCATCCCTTAGAATTAAACATATGCTCCTTAAGGGTAGAAAATGTCTCGCCATATCCCCTCCAACCCAGTGCCTCAGGGATTGCTTGTTGCCTTAATGAATAACCAGCGCCAGAACCAACCAAAAGGAGCACCCATCTCAATTAAGGGTCACTGGCCTTTGTGAAAGCCTCTGAACATTGGAAACTCCCAAAGAAAGGCAAGAGCTGACAGCTGGTGTCAGGAAATCTATCCTGTACCTTACAAACACTCAGGCAGCACTCAGAACCTAACTGGCAACGTTCTAAGTAGCTCAGAAATACGAACTCATTTAATTTGCACAACAACCTTATACAGTACAAACTACTGCTAATTCATTTTGCAATGAAAAAAAGGTGAACTGGCCCAAAATCATTGAGCAAGAATTTGAAGCCAGAGTCCAAAATCCATGCTCTTAACCACTGAGCATATTGCCTCAAAACTGATCGCCTGGCCACAACCGGTTTGGCTCAGTGGATAGAGTGTCGGCCTGTGGACTGAAAGGTCCCAGGTTCGATTCCGGTCAAGGGCATGTACCTTGGTTGTGGGCACAACCCCAGTAGGAGGTGTGCAGGAGGCAGCTGATGGATGTTTCTCTCTCATCGACGTTTCTAACTCTCTATCCCTCTCCCTTCCTCTCTGTAAAAAAAAAAAATCAATAAAATATATTTTTTAAAAACCTGATCGCTTGTTAGATGACAAGATATAATTCAGAAAAATTAAATCGCTTATTTTGAAAACTGCAAATTACTTTTTGACTTGTTTTCTAAAAGTTGATTTAAAAGGTGCTAGAACTCCAAGTTACAATTTTCTTGGACACCAACCGCCTCCCTCCCCCTCCTGCCTCCAATAAAGTGTCGAGGTATCTAATTGTTTAAACTCATAGAATAGTATCATCTGATACCTGGGCTTCATACTGTGGCACCTGTAATCATTTCCTGCTTTCCTTGGGAACACAAACACATTATTACTATGCTTTCTGCCAGCCTCTCAAATGATATGATTTTCCTAGCTCATATTTCCAAATCTTTAAATAGCTTCTATCTGGTTGTGAGGCTTGGACCTAACACAAATGTCACATCTGGCCTCTTGAGCAATTTCCTCAGTGCACCTTGCAGCCATACTTTTGCTAAAGGTCAAGAAAAGGATGTCCTATAATGTAGCCAATCTGTTTGCAACCGCCAGTAATGCTTACTGCAAAATAGATCCAGCTGCACGCTGAATGTGAAGGTAATGGGGCAATCACTAGCCCTCTGGGAAGAGCTTTGACACTCTGTAAAAGGACTTACATACCGACACACAATTTCTAATAACATGACATCGCTCTGAATGATGGGTAGCCAAAACGAGAAGCAGACCATCCTGAGTTGCTCCTTTCGAGCCATGATGCCAGGCGGCTACTAGGCACAGGCAGAGGTGAAAAGAAGGTTTTGGCCCACTACAGGCAGCGCCAAACATGCAGACAGCAGGAGAGGAATGCAAAACAATTTCCTTCTTTTTTTTTTTTTAAATATATTTTATTGATTTTTCACAGAGAGGAAGGGAGAGAGATAGAGAGCCAGAAACATCAATGAGAGAGAGACATTGATAAGTGGCCTCCTGCACGCCCCCTACTGGGGATGTGCCCGCAACCAGATACATGCCCCTGACCGGAATCGAACCTGGGACCTTTCAGTCCCCAGGCCGACGCTCTATCTACTAAGCCAAACCAGTTTCAGCCAAAACAATTTCTTAATACTAAAGCTGTGTGATATAAAATTTTACACCAAAAAGGGGTTTTTAAACTTAAGACATTTTACTTGTTAAAACCGAGCTTGGCAAACCATTGCCTACGTGCCAAATCAAGTCAGAAGGCTGTTTCTGAATATCCCTTGAGCTACAAATGTTGCTTTTTAGGTCCAGAGTTGTAAAAGCACAAAAATAATGACTGTGGCCAGCAAAGCCTAGCATATTTACTGTTTGACCTTTACAGAAAAAGTTTGCAGAGCCCTATGTTAAAATACACAAAGAAACGGTTGAGGTTTAGTTACTTAATCTATCAGTGGTTCACATGTGTTTTTTTTTTTAAACCACTGGAGTTCAACATCATTCTCCAGTCAAGTTGGAGTTGTACTCAAAGTCCAGACCTCGCTATCTGATGTCTACATGATGCGGCTCTTAATTGTATGCTTTCTAAACCATTCAGTTAGAAACTGGAAAAGTATGTGCTAAGGGATTAAAAAAAAAAAAAGAAACTGGTGCCCTAGGATAGAATGTAGGCCTGCGGACTGAAGGGTCCCGGGTTCAATTCCAGTCAAGGGCATGCACCTTGGATGCGGGCACATCCCCAGTAGGCGGTGTGCAGGAGGCAGCTGATAGATGTTTCTAATTCTCTGTACCTCTCCCTTTCTCTCTCTAAAAAATCAATAAAAGTATATCTTTTTTAAAAAAAGTACAACTGGCTTTATTAAATTCTGGGACCACCTAGAGATTATTCATATAAATAATCTTTCATTTCTTTCTCCCAAACCATTCAGCAAGCAGACTATGCTTTTTTATATTTTTATAAGACACCTATTATTACATATTCTGTGACAACTACCACACGTGGCACTTTCTTTACATGTGTAATTTCATTTAGGCTCTTCACAGCCATAGAATTTTACCTTCCTAAGGGTTGGAGTTCTTCTCCTTTATTCATTAATGAATCCCAAATGCCTAGAAGAGTGTCTGACACTCTGTAGGTGCTCAGTAATTTTTTTTAAATTATTATTCATGAGCACTATCATCATTTAGATGGGGAAACTGAGGCACAGGGAGGTTGAATGACTTGGGCAATTCAATAGTGTCAAAGCTGGGACCTGAAATCAGGCCGCATGACCGTGCAGTCCCAGTGAGGCCCTATGTGGCTGCCCCGGTGCCTTCCACACAGAAACGTCCCTTCTGCACATCTCACTTTCCTTGAACTGACTGTTCGGGCCTGTCTACAACCGCTCCCATCACAGCCACTAGCAGAGCCAGCTCTAAACCCCATGCTCAGATGCATGGCCTCTGTGCTACGAGAAAGCCCCCAGAACGCACTCAGAATGTCTTCGGGCATTCATTCCAGCAAAAGTGCCACTTTTTAAGTTTTAAAGTCTTTGTGAACCACGCTGAAGTGCAAAACTTGTGGCAATCAAGTCCTTTCCATTTTTAAAGGAAGAGCTGCGATGTGACTTATACTTGATGTGTAACTACGTTCTGCAAGTTGGAAATCAGAGGCGAAAAAAATTTTAAAACAGTCCAAAAACAACAACAAAGAGAAAACCTGGCCGAGACCGGTTTGGCTCAATGGACAGAGCGTCGGCCTGCGGACTGAAGGGTCCCAGGTTCGATTCCGGTCAAGGGCATGTACCTTGGTTGCGTGCATATCTCCAGTGGGAGGCGAGCAGGAGGCGGCTGATAGATGTCTCTCTCTCATCGATGTTTCTAACTTTCTATCCCTCTCCCTTCCTCTCTGTAAAAAATCAATAAAATATATTTAAAAAAAAGAGAGAGAGACAGAGAAAGAGAGAAATAACCCTAAGCTGTGCACAGAACAGGAGCTCAATACGTGCTTGAGAAGCAATGAAAAGTGGGCCAAGGCTTTCTCGGGCTGTGTAAGCCATTGGGTTTCTGGAAAGAAGCAAGGAGGACCAGTCATCAAAACGATGTCTTCCGGTGGGATGAAAACTTTAGGCTCGGGACTCACACGGTGCAACCACAGGAAGGAAGGAACATAAGCAATCGGGGCACATGCGGGGGGTTGCGGGCTCCCTCCCCAGAAGGGGGCGTGCAGGTGGCTGCAGATCAACAACGATTTCCTCTCATCATCGATGTGGCTCTCTCTCTCTCTCTCCCTTCCCCTCTGAAATCAATAAAAACACATTTAAAATAAAAAAGAACACATATATACACACACACACATACACACCAAGTAGCATCTCTCAAGAGGAAGAAACCCCAATCCCAAACTCTCTCCTCCCTCCTCCCCCCCCCAAAAAAAAAGTCGCTATGGAGAAGCGGTCGGAGGCCAGCTCAGCCAGGGGAGTGACAGCGGCTTCAAACCGGCCGGCAGGACCCTGGAATCAGCTGGCCTCCGGCTCCCAGGGCCCCACCCCTAGAGCCGCGCAGATTCAAACTCGGGAGGCGGGGCCGGACCCGCACGCGTGCTAACCGCGCCTTCCGGCGGCTCTCCCGCCGCCCAAGTTCCACAACTACCCCCGGAGTTGGAGTTGCTGGGGCAGAAAATAAAAATGAAAAAAGCAAAAGCTAGAGAGCCACTCAGACATGTGAAAGGGGGGCCAGGCAGGGAGGGGATGGCTCCCACCAGCTCCCTGGGCAGGTGCCCACCCCGCCGGCGGCGGGATCCGCAGGGCCGGAGGGCGCCGGGGGTGGGGAAGAGCCCCCCCGCCCCCGAGACCGGGCGACCCTCGCCCCCCGCCGCGGCCCGCCCCGCCCCCGCCCCGCGAGCGAGCGATCGCCTTTACCAGCGCGAGCAGCGCAGCAGCGTCTCCAGCCGGCTGAGCGCGGCGCGGCTGTGGGCCCAGGCGCCGCCCGCCGCCGGCTCCGTGGCGGGCGCGGGACGCGGCTGGTTCCCCGAGCGGACCCTCAGGTCCCGGTTCCCCGGCATCGCCCCGCCTTCGGGTACCAGGCTCCTCCGAGAGCGAGGGGCGGGGCGGACCCGGACACCGACTCGGACGCCGCCGGCCTGCGAGCCGACCCCGGCCCCAGCGACTCCCGGGTCTGGGGCGGCGGGACGCCGGGACGGGGGGCGGGGCGGGCAGCGAAACCCGCCAAAACCCCGGCGCGCGGGGCCGGGGGCGGGGCCGCGAGTGCGCGCCGAAGGCCCTGTGGGCGGGGCCTCTGGGCGAAGGGGGCGGGGATCGGGAGCGCTCCGCCCCTTTGGGCGGGGAATTTAAGATAAAGAAACAACCACCACATGCAGAATGCAGGGAGTCCTGGCGGTCCTGGAACAGAGATGGCACCCTCCTCTCTGCACTTACCCCGTGAAAAGCCCCACACCCCGAGAAGCGTTTGGTTGGGTGTTACCTACATCTAAGGAGTGATGTTTTGATAACTGTTGAGCTCGGAAAAGCTTTGCTCATTTTATCCTTATTATTATTATTACTATAACACTCATGACACTCCAAGTGCCACTCCCTTTACTCCGAAGAAATAACTTTTTTCTTGTCTGTTAAAGAGTGTCTGTCCTCATGAGGATATTTTCCTTTTTTTTTAAAGAATTTTTTTTTTTATGTTTTATTGATTTTTTTTTACAGAGAAGAAGGGAGAGGGATAGAGGGTTAGAAACATGGATGAGAGAGAAACATCCATCAGCTGCCTCCTGCACACCCCCTACTGGGGATGTGCCCACAACCAAGGTACATGCCCTTGACCAGAATCGAACATGGGACTTTTCAGTCTGCAGGCCGACACTCTATCCACTGAGCCAAAGCAGTTAGGGCCTCATGAGGATATTTTCATGGATTGCCATAATTATAGATAAATCTATTGAGCTCTTCTTATGCTTTTACATCCAATACACTACCCTGTTTCCCCGAAAGTAATTCATCCTCCAAAAATAAGACCTACTTCCAGTTTTGCCTCTCGCTGTAATATAAGGCATCCTCTGAAAATAAGATCTCCCCAATAATAAGGCCTCACCCGAACATTAAGGCCTCCCCAGAATATAAGGCCCCTGAAACTACCGTAAGGTGTCTGACTCCTGATTTAAAGAGACCTCGCACTGCCTGAACAGCTCCGGCTGCGCTGCGGCCAATCAGTGAGCTGCTTTGTGATGACAACGACTACCGTACCGTATACAGGTAATAAATTTCCTTTTTTTATGTTCAACAATAAATGTGTACCGACTTCTTCTTCATGGAAAAATAATACAACTCCTGAAAATAAGACATAGCGCATCTTTGGGAGCAAAAATTAATATAAGACACTGTCTTATTTTTGTGGAAACAGGGAACCAAAGATCCTTGCATTATTTCCCCTTAACTTACTCTCAAGTCTTCCCACTTCTCTCCATCTTCACTCTACAACAGGCCGAATTGCATTATGCTCACCTGGATTGTTCCCATAGCCTTCTAGCTAGTATCCCTGTGTCCATCCAGATTCCCTTCAAGCTTCAGGCTACACTGTAGCCATCTAAAACATTTCCAAGTAAGCAGTTGGTTCATACAAGAAGAATGAATCAAACTAAATACAATTTTATAGGGTATTTTGACTGACCCATGATAGCACTGTAAACTAACCATTTTTTTAACTGGGATATAGCCAAGAAGTTAATCTTTTATTATTAATCTTGTTAAGCCATTGTTTTGCAGAGCCTCAGAAATGTCAAATTCTAGAAAACTTAAAATGTTAAATAAATTTGGAGAGAGGCTATGAAGTGTAATGGGGTAAACTGGCGACTTCAGAAGCCAGAGAGTCCCACTTCTAATCCCATTTCCTCCGCGAAATAATTGTGCGATTCAAGGGTTGATGCTTGGTTTTAATGGAGATGGTATATGTGTTTTTTGAATTACTTTCTCCTCTCAGCCATGTCATTTTCCTATATCCTTACATGTGTGCAGGTAAAAGATGGGCAATCTATCCAAGATGAGGCATATCAATTATGTATAAAGTCCTAGAACTCTGGTCCCAGAGAAAAACTTCCCCAGGGAAATCCATTCCAGCTATGGGGTTTTAATAAAGCCTTGGCCCTAGGGCATTAACAATATCTTCTCTTCATTTTAAAGAGGGCTTGCCCTAGGTGGTTTGGCTCAGTGGATAGAGCATCAACCTGCAGACAGAATGGTCCCAGGTTTGATTCTGGTCAAGGGCACACATGCCCAGATTACGGGCTCCGTTCCTAGTAGAGGGTAGGCAGGTGGTAGCTAATCAATGATTCTCATCATTGATGTTTCTATCTCTTGTACCTCTCCCTTCCTCTCTGAAATCGGTAAAAAATTATATAAAAATAAAATAAAAGGAGTGTAATGGTATCGTCTTTGCCTTTTCCTTTCCCTGTAAGGACCTCCTGAGTTCATCAAAGTTTAATTTTGTTGCTCCATTTCACTCCTAGTCTATTCTCCTCCTTCTTCCAATTAAGCATAGTCCCCTGTACTTTAGACTCTTTCAACATTATTCATTCCACCCCAATGTAACACTCCAGTCCCACGGGGATTTTGAAGCAGACAAATTGGCTTGCATTAGCCTGTTTACAGAGCCTTCTCTCTCCATGCCCTCTACCTCATGCTTTGATTACAATACTCCAAAGACATCTCTGGCCTGGATCTCTTTCCTGATCTTCAGGCTCAATGTAATGGTTTGTTGAAAACAGTCTAAATGCTAATTTTTTTTGTCTTCTGTTGTGAAGTGTTGCATAAGTTAGTAAATCTTCCTCATATTTACTTGGATAAATATATAAAACAAGCAAATCGGGGACACAGAATACTCAGACTTTCTTCCCTTCCATGGCATGTGAAGCCCTCTCACAAATTCAGCAGGTACACTGATTCTTCTCTGGCATTTAATTACCATGTGATACGGTAGGATTGACCACTTTGACTCTTGAGCACATTCTCTTTGTCAGATATAAATTTTGTTTGCGAGGATCTCTTTCAAGAACCCTAGAGTTTTGCTTGGCCAGCATGAGTCCCTGGATGAGCATCAACCTATGAACCAGGAGGTCACAGTTCAATTCCCAGTCAGGGCACATACCCGGGTTGTGGACTCCATCCCTAATAAGGGACGTGCAGGAGGCAGCCAATCAATGATTCTCATCATTGATGTTTTTCTCTTTCTCTTTGACTCTCTTCCTTATTCTTCCTCTCTGAAATCACTAAGAATATATTTTAAAAAGAAAGAAATCTAAAGTTTCCCCCTCCGCCCAAGCCAAACAAAACATTTAAAAATTCAGCTTGAGAATAAGTGACAGACAATTAAATGTGATACCTGGTTGAGTGGGACAGACCTCACAGTATCTAGGAGTGTGGTGTCTGCTCTCCACGTTGACCAAGCTAGCCATCCTATGTGAAAAGGCCATCAACCAATGTTAAAGTCATAAGCTCTGTGCTGTTTTTCCTGGAGCCCAGAGTGCAGTCATGACTACTTGGAGCTCTGGGGTCAGGCAGAACTGGGTTACAAACCAAGCCTTGCGATGTCCTAGGACTGTGTCCTAGGTCCATTGTTCAACCTGTCTTGGACCTTAGTTTCTTCTTTTGTAAATTTAGGGTTAATGTAAACCGACCTCATACTTGTAGGGTTGCTGTGAAAGCACTTGCAAATTATGAAACTATCCTAAACTGTGGGAACCCCTTTCACATCCTTCATGGTTCAGGGTTCCGGTTCAGGGTTCGGGTTCTGGAGAAGGCCGAACACAGGTGAAAAGAGATTAGAAAAGCATTAATTTGGGAAATGGGGGCCGGGCAGAAGCCCAAGAGAGGACTACGCTTTGCTTAGGCCTTGCCATCCCTTTTATCAGGTTTGGGATGGGATACACCCATTGCCCTGAGGCAGGCAATTCCAGCAACAGGCAGATCATCTTATCAGTAAGGATTTACGTGATTATTTGGTGCAGAAGTTGCTTCCTCTACCATTGTCTCAATTAGATAGGGAGTGGTTGGCTCTGACCTTCCAGAGCTTCAAGGTTGACCAGTCTTTCAGGTTCCTTGCCCACACCTTTCTAATTAGTGAGACAATGATTGGTTTCCGGCACTAAACCAAGTCATACAACACAATCAATGGGAAGCCCATCACAATGGACTGTAGTGAACTTGAATCCATGTGTTAAAGCTTAAATTCACAATAAATACTTAGCACCCTTTCCATCTTTAGTATTGGTTTTAGCACTGAGGTGCACTAAGCAGGCCAGTTGTATTTGCTTTAAAATTCTTGTATGAAAGAGCACATACGCTGAGCAAGAATGAGCCACTTGTACTGCGACTATTGGAGGCAGAGATACTTGCTGCATAGATTCCTTTGCAAATATGACACAGTAACTGAAGGGAAGCTTGAATTCTGTTTCATGACCATAATCTGTTTTAGTATCGTCTGAAATAAAATACCCACTGGTCTCTAATACCATTTCTAGCACGATATTAAGACCTGATAATGGAAGTCTTTATAGTTCTTATTTCATTAACATGGGGGGTTTTTATTTACATTGTGTTCCTCCTTTAAGAGCAAATGAATTGTTACCCTCAGCAATTAAAAACAGGAATTTTGTTCTGTCTGCCAGAGACAGTTTATATGAAGCAAACAAAAGAGTAGTACAATCGAGTACCCATCCATGCCATGGTTAATATGGATCCCTCCTTGATGGGCACAGTTGTGTAAATATGTATTGATCAAGTTATTGGCTGCAATGGACTGTGCTGGAATATTTTGACAGACTGCAATTTCTCTGACTTGCACATATAAGCACACTCTCCATTTTACTGAAAAACTACGTAGATTCTAGAAGCATCTAGGTATTTTGAGAAGGTTTTTGTGAGGACGTTAACTTCATTCTTGTGAGTACCTGCCAAATATCTGTCACAGGACCAAAAGTAGCCCATCTAAGGATATAGTTGCATTATTATGTCCCTACAACAGTGATTTTAAAGGTTTTGGTATCTTCTGTATCTCTTGATCATTCATCAAATCCAGTATGACACAGAGATTTCACTGGTCATTGTTTTTGTTCAGTAGAATCCAGAGTTCAGCCCATTCTGCTGCCTTTTATTGCTTGATATTTTTAAGGAGGCACCTCTGTAGAAATCCCCCTTTTCTGTACAGTGTAATTACTGAAGCACATAAAGTGGTTATAGCAGGAATTTATCACTTTCAGGTGGAAATACTCCCAGCCAAATAAAAGATAGAGTAGGAATGCCAAAAGCAATTTATAACAGGCTCGCTGACATTTTATGTTGAGAAGCTCTACCACTGAATAAGCATCAAGTCATAAATCTCTGTAAACGTGATTAAAGAAAGCGAGTTATTCTTCGAGGGGACGCTGCAATAAAAGAATGCTGCGATGCAAAGCAGGAAAATTCTGTTGACAAAAATCACCAAAAACAGCTGTCAGTAAAATCCACAAACAGCTTGTTTTAAATTCTGTTGAATTCCAGCAGCTGTTTGTTTGCACATAAAATGTTCATTTAGGAAATGAGCATTGGCCCTAGTTTGAGTTCCATTGTGTTTCAAAATTCTGTAATCATTTTAATCAAAATCCATACAATAATTTAAATTTCTTTCAGAGAACAAGTGAAAGGTAACCAGTCTACAGTCATGTGCTCCATAGTGACAATTCAGTCAAGCATGGACCATATACTAGTATACGCAGGTGGTCCCATCCTATATAATAAAAGGGTAATATGTAAATTGACTGAACGGCAGAATGACCAGTCGTTATGATGCGCACTGACCACCAGGAGGCAGACACTCAATGCTGGAGCTGTCCCCTGATGATCAGTGCACCCTTATATTCTTGTCAATCGGATGCCTTTTGAGGGCTCCTGGACTGGGAAAAGGGTGCAGGCTAGGCTGAGGGCCCCCTCCCCCAGCTACTCTCATCCCCTACAAGTGCACGAATATTATAACACTGGGCCTTTAGTAAGATTATAATGGAGCTGAAACATTCCTATCGCCCAGTGATGTTGGAGCTCTTGTAAACTCATAGTGCAATGCATTACTTGCACGTTGGTGGTGATGGTGGTGCTAAACCTATTGCTCTGCCAGTCATATAAAAGTGTGTCTCCTACGATTATGTGCAGTACATCAGACTTGATAATGACAATAAACAACCATGCTACTGGTTTATGTATTTATTCTACTATACTTTTTATCATTATTTTAGAGTGTACTTTCCTACTGATAAAAAAAATTGTGCTGTAAAAACGGTATGCTGTGTTCCACTGGCAACAGCCTCATACATCTTGTGTTTACTGTGTCTCCTGATTGCATCTCTTATGCGTGATTTAACTTCACATTGTTTTATAAATGTAGTGTAGCCCGAGTGTGCAGTGTTTATAAAGGCTGCAGGAGTGCACAGGAATGTCGTAGGCCTTCATATTTACTCACCACTCACTCACTCACTGAATTACCCAGAGCAATTTCCAGTCCTGCGAGCTCCATTCATGGTAATTGCCCTCTACCTGTGTATCATTTCTTATCTTTTACACCATATTTTTACTGTACTTACTAGTACACATGTTTAGATATACAAATATTTGCCATTGTATTACAACTGCCTACAGTATTGAGTAGATTAAAAATCTAACTGTGTAGATTTTTAGCCTAGGAGCAATAAGCTATTCTCAGTGTATAGTAGGCTATAACATCTAGGTTTGTGTAAGGGCACTCTATGCAAAATTGCCTAAAGATGCACTTCTCAGAACACTTTCCCATTGTGAAGCAGTTCATGACTGAATTTAAGTATGCCTTACATACCATGTATATCAATAGGGGAATCGATGAGAAAAATGTATTCCATTGGTATTAAATTTCCAGAACACAGTCTACAAGTCTAGATTTGTCAAACAATTTTAATAAAAAATGATATAGAATCATTTGTCTCTCCATTTGACAGAAGAGGAAAACGGGTGTTATGTTGTTCAATATCTATCCCAAGGACACACAGCTCATAAGAGCAGACAAAGAAATAGATCCAGTTCTGTCTGACTTCCAAAGGCAAGTTTTAACCACCTACATAAACCAGTTTTAAGTAAGTGTAACTTTGAAGGACATCCTTTAAGGCCAAATCAGTTGCAATACCAGAGAGTACACCATTTTTCAGCACAATTATGAATTGTAAGATTACAGAAAAAAATTAAGTTAAGGTCTCTCCTCTCAGAGAATTTATCTGTCTGGTGACAGATAAGACTAATGCAAGAAACAATACAAACAATACAAGGCAAATTATAATCAAGTATTCAATTGTGTGATGCATATATAACTATCACAAAAGCCAGGGGAGAGAATGCTGAAAAATGTGTAATGAAAAGTAGAGTGATCAAGGATATCTTTGTGGGAGAGGTGAAAGTGCAAGTTAAGTCTTGGAAGATAAAGAGGTTGGAAGGGGGTAGGAAGACTATTTGAGATGGGCAAAATTCATTTTGACTAGATCAAAGACACTGAACTGGAAGTATCAAATATTAGATTGAAATCACTGCTTTTGTAGATCAAAAGTAGCTGGATAACAGCAACTTCATCTTACTCAACCTGATACATAGTAGATAGTAGTAATTAAGATAGTAAAAAGCTGAATGCAATAAGAAACTCCTAGAATTTGGAGAGGAATCAGTGAAAAGTCACTTTCTGAGAGGGAAGCTAGCAGAAATCAACAACTAACGGCTGAAATGATTATATGCTCATTTACCCACCCCAAAGGAGATTTGGAAATCAGTTGCTTAAATATTCAAAGAAAAGTCTGAGAGGAATCAAATTAAGTAAAATTAAATAACTGAAATATTTTTTTAACTTGCTCTTTTCAGGGCAATTTGAACCTGAGCATAAAAACTAAGTCACATTATTAATAGTAAAAACACATTTATATAGCTCTGGCATCTTCCAGTGATGTGTGGCATATGACACTGGACAAGCCCTCTACTACAAGAGCCAATATTAAATTTGTAGGAATTTTACTAGCTGTTTATTAAATGTAGCCATTATTATAAACCATATTATTTAAACTTAGAATTAGATAAACTATTTATTAAAGCAACAGTAATTAATGTCCAAAACTCATCACTTCCTAAATATTTTACTACTTTTTCTTATCTATCCTCTTCATGTGATTTACTTTTTTTAAAAAATTTTTATGTGGTGGAAACATTATAGTTTACAATGATGTACTCTTGAACATTTCTTCCCAAACCATATTCAGTAACATCATCTAGATAGCTTGAAATTAGCCAGTAAGAGTTTACACAATGGATATTGGCCAAAGCTACAAGTAAGAGCTTGATAGATTGTCTTGTTCTGGTTGTTTTTTTTCTAGACTTAGATATTAATAACATAGATAAATATGCCATGTCTGTAGCTCTTGTATTGTGAATAAGTACAAAAAGGTTGATGATTTATTCTTCCAGTATTCAAAACTAATTCAGCAGACAATTCATTCATGTCACTGGTAGACAAGTTTCACTTTTGTCTTACTCATTGAGGTGAATATCAGGCAACATATATTGGAATTACAGTCAGAAAGACATTTATCAGCCCATCACTGCATCTACTCATTGTGTCAGATCGGTGTCTCCGCTGCCTGCGCCCTGGTGGAAATCTTCAGGCTGTTATTTCACATTTACTCACAAACTCAGTGTTATTGGTGCAACATGGCATCCAAATTTTCCCTCTTCTCAGGCTCTGATTCTGAGCCTCACAGTGTTTCCTACAAGCTATTCTCAGAAGCCAGCATACCCCAAACTCAAAGTCTGCACTGCTTCTGGGCCCCATAACCTCTCCCATCCAAAGTTGTGTATAGCTGCTGCTGTTAGAAGGTATTCCATATCAATACTGCTCTACTCAAACAGGGAGAACTCCTTTTCCCCAAATTTGTACCTAATCAATAAGTAATTGAGTGCCTTCAGTTCCTTGCAGAAATGTTGTATGAAACTGACTCTTGTGGTTTTGGTGTGATTTTTACATTCACATCACAAGTCCATGAAGGACTGGTTTAGAGAAACTCTATGTATCCTACTTTACCTTCTTTATGTTTCTCTACACAGTGGTTCTCAACCTTTCTAATGCCAAGACCCTTTAATACAGTTCCTCATGTTGTGGTGACCTCCAACCATAAAATTGTTTTCATTGCTACTTCATAACTGTAATTTTACTACTGTTATGAATCATAATGTAAATATCTGTGCTTTCTGATGGTCTTAGGCCGCTAGCGACCCACAGGTTGAGAACTGCTGCAGATATTACTAGCTGACACATTATATGTTTAACTTTTCATCAGATTTATTAGATATGTTTATAGAATGCATGCTTTAAGAGAGTAAAAATTTTTGTCTATTCTTTGCTATGTCCCTAGCACCTACAATAGCACCAGGGGTGTGGTAGACATTCACATGAGTGAGTGAATGGATGAAGCCAAAGTGACAGGAGTTACACTATATAGTCAGAATCATGTTGGCCCTTTGATGCTGGGAACATTATTTCTGGACTTAACTTGTTTACATTCTCCTTACTTAGAATAAGTTACTTTTCTGGAGATTTTTAAATCATTTATACCTTCTTCTATGACTAAATTCTTTTCCTGGGTGGGTACTGCTTAGATTGCCCTCCTCACACCATCCCCCAGAGCTATGTAACTGAATGCAAAGATGATGCTCTTTCACGTCTGAACAGTTAGGTCTCTTTTGTGCAAGCAAAGCAGCTGCACACATTATTGTTTATTGATCAGGGCCAGCGTACATCATTTTGGGGTGTGTGGCCAAAAATAAAGCTAAGTTGGGGCTGCCAGTCCAGGACCTTAAATGATTAGGGACATATGAAATTGTTAGCAACGAGCGTGAAAGTCTTTTGTTTGACCTCAGTAGGGCCGGGTAAGAAAAGCTTCTGGCTTGGTTTTGTTTTAATAAGTATTTTCTGCCCTCAAGGAGAAAAATTTTTGCTACCAGACAAGATGGGCAAAGGCTGTGGTGTCTTTTCGTTGCTACTTCATAATTGTAATTTTGCTACTATTAATGATGGTCTTAGGCGACCCTGCTAGGGGTTCTCAACCTGTGGGTTGGGACTCACAGGTTGAGAACCGCTGCTGTAGAGCCTAAGACTACAGAAAAACACAGATATTTACATTATGATTCATCAACAGTAGCAAAATTACAGTTATGAAGTATCAACGAAAATAATTTTACGGTTGGGGGTCACCACAACATGAGGAACTGTATTAAAGGGTCCCGGCATTAGAAAGGGGATGCTAGAAGGAAAGGCAGGTTTCTGTTGTCTCACTCTTACACTGTACACACAGCCCGAGAAACATAGGCTTTTCCTCCCAGAGGCAAGAAACGACAGTCCTTGTGGGTGAAACATATCACCTGGAATGTTTACTGATCAGATTATCTTCTCAATAGAGTTCTATTTTCACACCCAGTAACTTGATGTGAAAGATTTTCACATCTTTCTGGCTTATTGCTTTAGGTGAACTTGGATGCTGGGATAGCAGTAATTACTAAAACTGAAAAAGGACAGGGAAAAGAAAAATAGCTTTTGTTTTCCAGCTATTTTTAAGGGGTAAGAGTATTTCAAACTAAAAGGGGAAATATACTTTATTTCCTTCGTATTGAATTTATTGGCGTGGCATTGATTTAAATTATATAGGTTTCAGAGGTACAATTCTATAATATATCATCTGAATACTGTATTGTGTGTTCACCACCCAAGACAGGTTTTTTTTTATCACCATTTATGAGAAATATACTTTCTATCTATACATATTTTAAAAAGAATTCATTAGCATCTATTTTTTTTTGAAGGGATCATGGAAGGGGGAAATAGGGAATGGACTAACTACTAATAATTAATAAGCAAAAACAAACAAACCAAAAGAAAAGAGGGCAGTATCCCTGGAGCTATAAAGATATATGTTCAAACCTTGGACTTCCCATTTGCTAGTTTTTTGGTTTTATTTTTACCCTAATTAAGCTATTTGATGCATCCCTTGTATTATTCTCATGGTTCAAATGATTTTTGAGAGCTTGTTATATACCAGTCACTATCTTAGGTCCTGGAAATACAGGGGTGAACAAGGCCAACTGACCCTTTCCTCAGAGAGTTTACAATCTGTGCTTATCTTTTATTAACTCTAAAATGAGGAAAATAATAATTGCCTTCCACAGTATTTCTGTGAGGATCAAGTAAAAACATCTTAAGTGAAAGTAATTTGCAAACCATGTATGTGAGAGTATTAATATACTTCTCTTTGCCCAAACTCAAAATAAGAGGAACTCAGCCAACCTCACATTTGTTAAAATTAAAACAGAATTATTAGCTTGAACTGCCATTGCACAATTGCCTCTGTAGAAGAAAATATCTCTTTTAAAATAACCTATAAAGGTTTTGTGCACCTCCCATTATGATTACTAGACAATGTGGTTTGTTTTGAAATTTCTCCTCTGCATTACATTTCCAAGTAGGAATTAAATTTCCTTCCTTAAATTATAGGGATTCAGAATAAAATTTTGATGCATTGGGCAAGAATCACAAAATCTAATTCATTCTCTTCAAGTACCTGAATTATAGACAAAAACAAAAACAAAAACAAAAGCAAAAAACAAAAAACACACATACACAATAACTCTGTAATTTAGGTAGAGATATTCTCAGAATTAAGGTATTTTTTTATGATACAACACAACAACAAAAATCCATTACTACAGATAATTTTTAAAAATATTGAATTCAAATAACTAATCTGCTCACTCGGAGAATAAATTTAATATCAAATCAAATAGAACCATAGCCCTCTATTTCCTCTTATTCTTATTTGTACACTGTACCTCTTTAAATAAAATTACAGAACCAACATGTTCACAGTTCAAGCCATCTTGACAAGTTCAGCTCTACTAAATGTTTTATAATTATTCAAAAATTGTTAAGTATTACTTGAAGTGAGTACTTCTTGTATGGCAAGTATTACTTGTTGACAAGTTTATTATTTTTTTAAACAGTGGTAATACCAATTTTCAACAGTTTGTTATCCATTGGTCTTCTAATAAAATTGCCATTAACCAGGAAAATCCAAGATGGCGGCATAGGTAAACACCTACACTGCTGCCTCTTACAACAATTTCAAAACTACAACTAAAAGACAAAACGGACTTCATCCAGAACCACAGGAAAGCTGGCTGAGTGGAAATTCTACAACTAGAGGGAAAGAGAGGGGCTCACAGAGACCCAGAGGAGCTGCAAAAAGCTGAGGTACAGAGACGCGTGCACTGAGAGAGCTGGTGCGGGAGTACCTGGCGGGCTTTCTCTGGCGGGAGGGAGACGGAGACGCTCAATGGCATTGAACCCCTTATCCTATGACATTAAACCCCAGATCCAGCCGAAACTGATATGGGGGGAGTTTGGACTGTGAAAAGGGAGAAGTGCATGGAAATTTAGGGGAGTCGCAAAAGATCAGAAGTCTGGTGGTGCACACAGCACTGCCTGCAGAGGACCGACTGCTGATTGTGCCGCTGGCTTTCACGAGTGGGCGGGAGACAGACCTTCCCACTTCTAACTCCACTAAACCCCAGTTTCGGGCGAAACCCTGGGGACCCAGACTCATATGGTCGCAGAGCGCAGGGGAGCTGGAGGGGCAGCGGTTAGAGGCACTGGGAGAGAAAGCACGCACGCGCACAGGGACCACTCCAGCCATTACCCAGTCATGTGAGACTCAGGGGGCATGGAGGGCGGGGCCGACTAGAAGGCAAGGCGGTCCCTTAAGCCCTGAGACTCCACCCTCCCAAGCTCAACAGAGAGGCTTTTGCAGTTTTGCAAGTCTGGTATCATCCAAGACAGAAGTTCTCCATGCACAGTGAAAATGCCGAGACAAGGTAAGGGAGGACAAACAAAAGAAATAGAGGAAAAAAAATGACTGGATACAGAGTTCAAAAACACTCTTATAAGGTTTTTCAAGAATATCTTAGAAAAGTTGGATAAAGTTAGCGAGAACCAAGAGGAGATGAAAAAGGACCAACTAGAGATGAAAAAGGACCAACTAGAAATTAAACATACACTGACTGAAATAAAAAATATTATACAGAGTCCTAATAGCAGAGTAGAGAAAGGCAAGAATCAAGTCAAAAATTTGAAATATAAAGAATCAGAAAACACTCAACTGGAAAAGCAAGAAGAGAAAAGAATCCAAAAATGTGAAGATAATGTAAGGAGCCTCTCGGACAGCTTCAAGCGTACCAACATCAGAATTGTGGGGGTGCCAGAAGAAGAGAGAGAGCAAGATACTGAAAACCTATTTAAAGAATGACTGAAAACTTCCCACATCTGGTAAAAGAAATAGACTTACAAGTCCAGGAAGCACACAGAACCCCATATAAAAGGAATCCAAAGAGAAACACACCAAGACACATCATAATTAAAATACCAAGAGCAAAAGACAAAGAGAGAATATTAAAAGCAGCAAGAGAAAAACAGTTCATTACCTACAAGGGAGAATCCATACGATTGTCAGCTGATTTCTCAAGAGAAACGATGCAGGCCAGATGGGAGTGGCAAGAAATATTCAACGTGATGAATAGCAAGAGCCTACAACCAAGAATAATCTATCCAGCAAAGCTATCATTCAGAATTGAAGGTCAGATAAAGAGCTTCACAGATAAGAAAAAGCTAAAGGAGTTCATCAACTCCAAAACAGTATTATATGCAATGCTGAAAGGTATTCTTTTAGAAGAGGAAGAAGAAAAAGGTAAAAGACAAAAAATTATGAACAACAAATACATATCTATCAACAAGTGAATCTAAAAATTGAGTGAATTAAAAATTTGATCAACAGAATAAACTGGTGAATATAATAGAATCAGGAGCACAGAAAGGGAGTGGACTGATAATTCTCAGGGGGAAAAGGGTGAGGGGAGTATAGGGAGAGACTGGACAAAAATCATACACCTATGGATGAGGTCAATGGTAGGGAGGTAAGGGTAGAGGTAAGGGTGGGAGCTGGATGGAGGGGAGCTATGGAGGGGAAAAAAGAGAAACAAATGTAATAATCTGAATAATAAAGATTTAATTTAGAAAAAAATTGCCATTAACCTTTGAAAACAATGGATACCAATATAGGCCTCACAAGGCAATAAAATAAAAAAATAAAAACAACATCTTCTTTTCTATAAACTGAAATATATGTGCAGTCTTCACCCATAAATCAGTATGAGTGTGGATTACTCACTCTGTTGTGCTCTACTTAAATCTACAGGCAAGTGAGCTTAGGTGAACTACTCTATATTACAATTAAGATAAAATGTAGATGAGTATAATAGTATACATATACATACATATTATTGTATTAGGATATAGAAGTAAACTGACTTATTCTTAAACTCACAAGATTAAAGAGTTACAGATTCTAGAAATATAAGACAGAATTTTTCTGCCATAAATTACTACAGACAATTGGACATTCTGAGGTGCATACAGCTTGGTTCATGAAAGCGTGAAGAATGAACAGATCACTAAATTTGGTCTCTGCAGTGGTTAAGCACAGGCAATGCCATTGTTGCCTTTATAAGGCAAATGTATTTTAAAATCAATTTGTAATGTGACAGAAAGCCGGTAAAATGGTTTTAGCAGTGGTATGATATACTGTGATAGCTTAGCTCTAAGCAAACATGAATCAAGACCTCCATATCCTGTCAAGGCAACAAAGACTCCAACTTTGCTAAGAGAATAATATGAATTCCAGACAATGCACTTCTTAAAAGAAAAACTTTAGTGAGAAATGGCACCATACTGTTTCAAAGAGAGGTACCATTCTATCCCATGGAGATCATACTGCAGCCTCTCTATCTTATCCTAGCCTCCCATGTTATCTTCTTCATGTACTACTTAGTACAAAAGGTTTATTTATTAAAATGCCTAGGAGAAATTTTGAATAAACATATAGGACTCTATTTTACAAGGTTTGGTATGGTTTTTAGTATAGTAAAAGTTAAAAATATTCATGTTTGTGAAAATCAGTATTTTAACTCCTTTAAATGAAATACGGGAAGAACAAGTTTAAAATTATGAATTTGTTTTTAAAACAAATTTTTTTATTGCTTTCCAAAATGATTCTAGAGGGGATAACAGCTCCTTTTGACAACATATTACTAATATTCTGCATAAACAAGGATATCATGAAACAAGTTATGAGTTTATAATCCCATCCATGAAGTACATTTTACTTAATAACTATTTAAATGAAGTATAATAAAACTCTGCATGTTTTTGTAGGAAATAATCATTTCACATTTTTAAATCCTTACCCGAGGATATGTTTTTATTGGTTTTAGGGAGAGAGGAAAGAATAGAAAAACATAGATTGGTTGCCTACGTATAAGCCCTCTCTGGGGATTGAATGCTCAACCCAAGTATGTGCCTTGATCCAGAATCAAATCCACAACCTTTAGGTGAATAGGACAATGCTCCAACCAACTGAGCCACCCTGCCAGAGGATCATTTTACATATTATATTTGTAGCTACATCACTGGTTAAAACGTCTTTACAATAATCTATTAAGGAAAATTATAGTGTATCTGCAAAAGATAATTTGCAAATGCATATAGCCCCTAATCAAACTAAACCTAAAATTTATGCTTAATACTCACTTCTATTATACATCTATACTAGAATTAGGGTTGATCAAAAGATCATGTTCAAATTGCCTATAGTTAATTAGGATGTACTGGGAGGGTAAGTATCAGTATTTCTTTTTCTTAAAAATATATTTTTATTGATTTCAGAGAAAAAGGGAGAGGGAGAGAGAGAGAGAAACATCAATGATGAGAGAGAATCATTGATGGCTGCCTCCTGCATGCCCCACACTGGGGACTGAGCCCGAAACTCAGGCATGTGCCCTGACCGGGAATTGAACCATGATCTCCTGGTTCATAGATCAACCCTCAACCACTGAGCCATGCCAGCAAGGCTTATCATTTTTTAACTCTCACTTTCACACATGGTCATGGCTGAATCATAATGAACAAGGCAGTTGAGTCATATCTCTTTTTCAAAACCACTCAAGCTGGGAAGAGATTGGAATTTTATTTCATGGTGATATTCTCTGATACTTGAAGTTAACAAAAAAATGCATTGAATAGGGAGAGAATGGAAGTGAAGAAGCCAGAATAAATGGGAAGATTATGGAAGAGATGTTTCCAAATATTGCAAAATAGTTATACAAGAATGTCCTGCTTTTGAGATTTTGCATTTTGTACCTGTTAATTTGCTAAAACTTGATTTTCATGTTAAAAAAAATTCTGTGGAGGTCAGGAGAGTACTTAGAAAGGTTTTTAAAATATACCCATTTACCAGGTGATAAATAAAGCAATTCAAAAACATGATCCCTGATTTCCAAGGCCTTCAAAGAGAAAGTATTGAAGAAGAGGGAAAGGAATCCAAAGAATAAGAACAGTTAGGAGACAGGAGAAGCAAGATGTTTAACAGGGGGGAAAAAGACATAGCAGGAATATTACTTAAACTTGAAAAACCTTATTTTGAAGAAGAGTTTGGGATTCTAAATGAATAAGGTGGGTACAGGGGAGAAGAGATGGAAAAATATCACTGATCACACTCTTCTTTTTTAAGACTCCTGTGCTGAAAGATTTTGGGCGAGGGTCAATAACTGGGGGAAAGCCATAGAATCCTGTCTAATAAAAGGGTAATATTCAAATTAACCATCTCTCCATCACAAAGATGGCAGCACCCACAGCCACAAGATGGTGGTGCCCAGTCCCCTCAGCCTCACTGGGGTCTCCCAGTTCTGGGGGGAGGGGGAGCGGGGGGGGAGAAAAGGAGAGTAAGGCTGCCACTGAGAGCAGGCAGCATGAGTGGCCTGGTGGAATGCTTGCTTCATCACCATGGCAACAGAAGACCTATGGGCAGTGGGCGAGGAACAGCCAGGGCAGGAAGCTTGCTTTGTCACCACAGCAATGCCCCAGCTATGGAGGACCTCTGGGGAACACAGGGGCTGGCCTGCAGCCTCTGTGGCCTAGCACAGGCCTGGAGAGAAGACAGCGGGCTCGCCTTCTGAGATGCAGTGCGGTTCCTGTACAAGCAGCATGGCTCCCGGTGGCACGCTGTGGGTCCCGTAGGCTCCTACAGAAGCAGTGGGCAACCTACTGTGCGCAATATCGAGAGATGGGTGACTAGTTTGAATATATAATCCCCTAAAGAGGATGACATTCCAGAATAAGCATTATTACCTCTGTCCCAAAGGTGGCTGTTCTTTCATCTTTTGCAGAATATTGAGACTGAAATGGCTCAAGCTCATTCCTTTTTTAGCTGTTCCCCACAAGGTTTTCATGACCTGACACTATTTGGTCCTGGGGACAGTCCACTTAAATGGATCCTTTTTACCCTGGGGCCCAAATGTCATAATATTCATTATGAAGAAAGAGAATGAAAATAAAAGAGGAGTAGAAGAAAAAATTATGAAAGATAGTTGATGGGTATTTAACTTGAAAATTGAAATTAAATTGTGAAAATAAATGATCACACTTAACATTTAGGTTATAATTATGTGTTCATTTTTAGGATGGATAAAAGATTGTTAATGAACCCCAATATTTGAGTCTGTCTTCTTGTGCACACTGGTCAAAAGAAATGCACAAGCTCTGGCTTGTAGTCCAGAAGGGAAGTGTACTGGAATAGGATAATTCTGAATTGGCCAATCTAGATTATGGGCTAGCTCATGTTCTAAACAACCCCCTCTCCAGTGGCGTGTAGGCTATAGATTATATAGGGCAAAGTCACAAGACATCATTGGTTAAGGGTTCAGGTTTATGTTGGGAGCTGGTTGGTTGGAGGTGGAGTAAGGGTAGTACATCATTCATCAGATCTTTGGGATAGTTGTGAAGTATGTTCCAAGCATCCCTCGGTCTTGTTTCATGGAAAAGGAACCAGGGGGGTTGTTCTACTTTTGGGCTCAGGAGCTGAAACATAACCTTGATCAAGAACTTATCCCTAGTCTTCCAGATGTCCAGACCATTTGGCGTCAGTCAGATCCAGGCAATTACCTTCTGCTGCTTCAGGGTTTGCTAATTATCCAGGGAAAGAGGTGTAGAAAGTGAGAGAGAGAGAGAGATACTTTCTAGAGGTAGGATTCAAAGCTAAATTTTATTCAAAGTCATCAGGATCCTCAGTTTCAAAATGAGTCAAAAATATATTGGTTGGCAATATAACATGGGAAAGAAATGCTTTTGACAGTAAAACTTGATATCCTTGATCCACATCTTCCTGAGGGCCTCTCTTAATTCTTTGATATTCAAATAATTCTCTCTTGAAGCTTCAATCTTGTCATCATGCTTGTTACTTTTCTTTTCTCCCGTGGTTGAATGGTTTAATTCTCATTGCCTGTCATCCTAGCAGTTCTCCATGATCACATACAGTAACTTTAAGAAAGTTTGCTTCTTGTACAATATTTGCATTTTCACTTGAAATTTAATTTGCGTTGTACTTTATATCATTACTAGAGGCCCAGTGCATGAAATTCGTGCATGGGAGAGGGATATCCCTCAGCTCAGCCTGCACCCTCTCCAATCTGGGACCCCTTGAGGGATGACCAACCTCCTGTTTAGGCCCAATCCTCTCACAATTCAGGACTGTTGGCTCCCAACCACTCGCCTGCCTCTGCCTGATTGCCCCTAACCACTCCACCACCAGCCTGATCACCCCTTACTCCCATCCCCTGCCAGTCTGGCCACCCCTAACTGTCCTCCTCTGCAGGCCTGGTTGCCCTCAAATGCTCTCCCCTGTTGGCCTGGTCAACCCTAACTGCCCTCTCCTGTTGGTTTGGTCACCCCCAACTTCCCTCCTTTGCAGTCCTGGTCCCCCCCAACTGCTTTCCCTAGCAGGCCTGCCTCCCCCAACAGTCCTTCCCTATAGTCCTGTTCCCTCCTAACTGCCCTCCCCTGCTGACCTGGTCTCCCCCAAATGCCCTCCGCTGCTGGCCTAGTACTTCCAACTGCTCTCCCCTGCAGGCCTGGTTTCCTCTCCAGTTGCCCTCTCCTGTAGGCCTGGTCCTCCTCAACTGGCCTCCCTGCCTGCCTGGTATCCACAAACTGCTCTCCCATGCAGGCCTGGGTCCCCCCCCCCAGCTGTCCTCTACTGCAAGCCTGGTCCCCCACAAACTGCCCTCCCCTGCAGGACTGGTCTCTCCCCACAATTTCCCTCCCTTGCAGGTATGGTCCCCCAACTGCTCTCCCCTGAAGGCCTGCCCCCTCCAACTGCCCTTCCCTGCAGTCCTATTCCCCTGAAACTGCCCTCCTGTGCAGTCCTGTTCCCTCCAACTGCTCTCCCTTGCTGGCCTAGTCTCCCCCAACAGCCCACAACTGCCCTCCCCTGCCAGCCATCTTGTGGCAGCCATCTTGTGTCCACATGGGGGCCGCCATCTTTTACTACATGGTAGTGGCCATCTTGTGTCTTGGAGTGGCGGTCAATTTGCATATTACTCTTTTATTAGATAGGATTGTCCAGATACTTTAAGAATGGGGAGTATAGAGGCTCGTGTTAGGCTAAGAGAATTCTGCAATATTTGAGTGGTCACTAATTTTATGAATGGCAAGTTTAGTATTAGTATTTGTGAATGTTTTGTATTTTGTTTTCCTATGCAATCTCCTATAAATCTATAATTTGATTATGAAACCTCATAAGAAAGACCTCTCGGATTTTTGAATAATCAAGAATGGCTTATCTTTGTAAACGTCCTAGAAGTGACTAAGATTTTATGAAAAGGAAATATAAAGGAAGAATGCTCTTATTTTACCCTCAGAAATCTTGTCTTGCTATTCTTCTGTCATAATAATATATTTTGGGACAATAGGCCTAATCCAGTAGTCAGTGAACTGTGGCTCAAGAGGAACTGTTCTCCCTCTCTCTGTGTTGACTAATGAGTTTGCCAACCACTGCTTAAGCTTTAGCAAGTTAGTTGTTCATTTCAAAATTTAACTACAAAAAAGTAAAGCAGAAAAATGACAATTGCTTTTTCATTGTGTAAGTATGGCCGATCAGCTGTCAATAAAGAAATTATTCTCAATTTTAATTGCTTTTCTCCATGTAGTTCAAATTGGTAAAAATTATTTAGTCAATTTGATTTATCTTTATTGTTTCTATATGTAGGAATGATAACTATAAATTATGAAAATTTGAAATGCAAGATAATCTTATGATACAATGCATATTCATAGTCAGAAAAAACATAGCGTTGGTATGAGACTTGCTAAAAAATGAAACTATCTCTACTAATTAGTATTTCTGGCAATTTCCTATTAAAAAATATCTTGATTCATTTTGAAAGTTTCCCTGTATTAATTTGAATTTTCAAATCATGATGCTATAATAAATTAAGATGATAAAAATGATAAATCAAACTTCAGTCTATCCAATGCTTTTCAGAAAAAAAAAAAGTGGCTCAGTGGTTGAGTGTGGAGGTCCCTGATTCGATTCCTAGTCAGGACACATGGCCTGGGTTTTGGGGGTATGCAGAAGGCAGCTACTTAATGATTCTCTCTCATCATTGAAGATTCTCTCTCTCTTTCTCTCTCTCTCTCTCTCTCTCTCTCTCTCTCTCTCTTTCTCCATCCTCTCTGAAATCAATAAAGATATATTTTTTTAAAAAAGAATGGGCAATCTAAAAAAAACCCATTTATAATTTTAAATATTCACATTCTATATTTACTATGGGGGTGTAGAAAAAAATCATTATAATGTATCATAAAATTCATTTCTTTGGCTATACAAAAATATATTTGCTTTTGGAAGAAGCATCTTTATTGCCCAAATTGCTTTGCATTTGGTTGCATTAGATCAACCACTAATCAGTAAGTGAACAGATGTGCTTCCCTTCTGCCATCTTTAGTGCTTTGCTATTTTAGTCATGTGGTCCATCATGGTCTTTTGAAACCAAAATTCATTTTTAGTCATTTCCTTATTTATAGTTCTGTGGACCTTCTCATTGCTTTGAACAGAGGGGATGACTTCTGAGAAGGAGCTTGTTGATTTCATTTTTCCCCTATTCCACTATAAATACACTCCAGCAATTATTAGAAGGTGCTAACCACATTCCTTAGGACAATCGCTGTAAGATATATTTTTTTAGGTCTTGGTTTATGGCAGTGGTCGGCAAACTGCAGCTTGCAAGCCACATGCAGCTCGCGAGCTGTGGTTTGCCACTCTGTTGGCTAATGATGTTGCCGACCACTGGTTTATGTCAAGGGCAAAGTACTCTATGTCTCACTCTATTCCTCTCACTTTTCAATTATAAATAGAGAGAGACAAAGAAATGTCATTGTATATGGATAGGTTATGGAAATAACATAAGCAATAATGTTGTCTTGAGATGATTCTCAATTATTGTTAGTCTTACTTTGAATTAAATTGCTCAATAAACTGAATTACACAGCAATTTTAATTTATACATATCAAAACATAACACATCCCTAGAATTTCGTAGCACATAAAAATTACCTAAAGATTTAAAATTTCCCAAGGAGGTTTAAAAAGAATATACAACTATGAGAGATGCACACAGAAGAATTATGAAGATGTTGGACCACTGAGACTGTTGTCTTTCAAAAATTCCTATGGAAACTGCAAATACCATCTGTTATTTTACTCTACTTCTCTGATGCTTCCAAATTCAGGACAATATAAATCATAGACACCAAATTATGGTAGAAGAATCCTGAATGATAAGTCTGGATGCTGGGGTTTTTAACGAGCCTTCCATTCACTGGAGCAGTCAACATATTCATTTAAGTTTCTGTCACATCTCCTCATCTACTTTGCTTCAATTTAATTTGCCTCCTTTAGTCAGACAAATTACAGTTTCATCTTTGCTGGGTAGATCTCTCAGTTTTACTTGCTTTTGCATTCGTTTCTAGACCTAAAGTATTTTTTTCCTTCCTTTTTTTGTAAAGTACCTTTCTTCATGCAAGAAAATTAATAAAGATTTATTAACAACTCATGGATAGTTTTCTCGAGTTCAACCCCTTTTCCTCTTTACCTCAAGCGCTTATCAACCCATTTAGTCTGTATACAGCAGTAACTGATAATGAAAAAAAATGCATTTGGATATTCTCCCTTGAATTTATCATACCTCCTCAATTGCTGTTATTTAGAGGCCCTTTTTATTCCAGAGGCTCATAAAAACATGGAATCCATTCTCCTTTTTTTTTTTTCTAAAGAAGTAATGCAATTAAACTCTTTACAATGACTTCACCAACCGAGTTAAGCATAGTTTTCAGATTACCTACAACATATCCACTCTGGTAAGAACTCTTGGAGTTTAAACATGCAAAATTTCAATTAGGAAGATATTGGTCCTTAGATGACAGTTTGTACAATATTAAATTAGTAAGTAAGAAATAATGAACAGTTAATAGATGGTGGTGATAAATGTCAGAAATTTAAACTTCTTAATCTTACCCACCTCCGAAAACTCAGTGTCTCTTTAATTTCCTCCAGGAAAGTTTTATACCCCTTCCCCCACCAGGAGTCACTAGTGGGCATAGTGCTGGTCCTTTACATATTCAGGGTACCTGTCCTGGCTGTGCTGTGTTCCCCACTAAACAGTGGGGTGAAGCCAGGGGTAGGTGTTTGTTTTTATTTAATTTCCGTATCTCTACTGTCTCATCAGCTGAGACTCCTTTTCTACCTTATCAGCATGCCTAGTATATAGAAGGCACTCAATCAATGTTTGTTGAATGAATCTAGCTCCTACAAATGCTATGTTCCTGGAGGAAGAACAGTTTAATAAGAGGATCTTTCTCAAGGGCTACTCAGCAAATGTCAAGCCTTTTAAACTGTTGCCTAGGCAAATCAGACACTGGCAACATTAACCTTTAGAAGCCATATTAGCATTTACTTGAAGGCTATGTTTTGCCATGAATAACAGGCTATATCTAAAGTCTGGTAACTTGTACTCTAATAACACGGGTTTAATAAAAATGCAAAATGGATTGAGACATTATCAAAAATCATAAACTCCCAGCTTACTACTTTATAGCAAAGAACATGTTCTTTGGTTAATCTTCCATTTCTCAGTGATCTTTGGCCACTTAATCATCCCTAGAATACAGGCAAATCAATTACAACGTTAGTTCTTACAGCTTCCAGACAGGAATATCCTTCATCTGCCCAAATCCTCACATTTCCCTGTGGATCCAGGTTTCATTTCATCACCAAGTGAAAGCTTATTTTTAAAATGACATGTTTCGTGAGTGATTTGTCCTATTTGAAAAAAAAGTGGGAAAATGGGGCCTTTGAATTCAGCAGCAGCACAATCGAAACTTCATCTGTTTCTAGCAAGGCTCTATCTATGCTCACCACCTTGATAAATGCTGCGGGACTTGTGAAATAAGGACAAAACACCAAACTTTATGCAACTCTTTATAGTACAGCCATATGAAATATTTAATAACATTATAAAGTCATGTATGATTGTCAAGTTGAGATACACAGTTAGGAGTGCTTTTGAAGTTCTGCTGAAAGAAAAAGACATCAAAAGAGGTCTGAGAGCCCATGTAAAGCAGGTTGAGGACATAGATTTCTACCCTCCACAACAGATACTGGTTAGGTCAACTGTGAGAACTCTGAGCAAGCTTGGTGGCATAAACACAGTTGGCAGGACAGAGAGAGAGAGGAATAACCAACAAAGAGAAATTAAGAGGAGAAAATAAAGGTCTGCCCTAGTTGATTTGGCTCCGTGGACAGAGCTTTGGACTGCAGAATGAAGGGTCCCCAGTTCAATTCAGGTTAAGTGCACATGCCTGGGGGTGTGCACATGATCCTCAGTAGGGGGTGTACAGGAGGCAGCCAATCAATGATCCACTCTCATCATTGGTGTTTTTTTTCTCTCTCTCCCTCTCTGAAATCAATCAAAATATATTTCAAAAAAAGAAAGGTCTGAGCACATCTCTAGCTCACAGTGACTTACTTTTTTATTTGATTCAGAAGTCCATTTGCAAATCAGTATTGCCCAGATTATAATTTGCTATTGGTATTAAATTATTTCCCAAAGAATGTTAGATAGATTGCAAAAATTGCTGGCAATAAAATAGAACACTAAAATTAAAACATAAAGAATCCAAAATTTAAAAAAATAGAAAAAAATTTAGAAGGTCAGGATCAAGGAGAAAAATGAAACAGAAAAGCAGACATGAGAAGAATTTACACAATTATTATATTTGAGCCATATATTTGGGTCTGAGCTTCCATGTGGTTAAAGAAGAAAGATATATCATTATAATATTTTATCTCTTGTGTTTGTGTAAGGAATAATTAATTTTATTTTATTGTTTAAATTACATATAGTAGTACATATATCTTCTTTCTTGCCCCCATAAACCCTCCCCCAGCCTCACCTAACCTCTGTCACATGCCCTCATCCACACTCCCCCAGTCTTGTGTCCATTGGTTGTGCTTATATGCATACCTACAAGTCCTTTGGTTGATCTCTTCCCCGCTTCCCAAACACTCCCCAGCTTTCCCACTCTAATTTAAAGTCTGGTTAGTGCTTTATTGTTTCCATGTCTATCTTTTGTTCATCAGGTTATAATGTTCTTTATTTTCCTTAAATGAATAAGGTCATGTGGTATTTTTCTTTCATTGCCTGGCTTATTTCACTTAACATAATGCTCCCCAGATCCATCCAAGCTGTTGCAAATGGTAAGAATTCCTTCTTTTTTATAGCAGCATAGCATTCCATTATATAGTTGTATCACAGTTTTCTAATACACTCATCTGCTAATGGGCATTTAGGCTGTTTCCAAATCTGAATTGATCTGCTATGAAAACAAGGATGCATATATTCTTTCTGATTGGTGTTTCTAGTTTCTTGGGATATATTCCTAGGAGTGGGATTACTGGGTCAAATGGGAGTTCCATTTTTAGTTTTTTGAGGCAACTCCATACTGTTCTCCACAGTGGCTGCACCAGTCTGCATTCCTACCAGCATTGCACAAGGGTTCTTTTTTCTCCACTTCCTCACCAGCACTTGTTGTTTGTTGATTTGTTGATGATTGCCATTTTGACAGGTGTGAGATGGTACCACATTGTCATTTTCATTTGCATCTCTTGGATAATTAGTGACTTTTCATGTATCTCTTGGCCTTCCTTCTGTCTTCTTTTGAAACTATTTAGGTTCCCAAAAAATGTTGCCCATTTTTTAATTGGATCATTTATCTTCCTTTTATTAAGTTTATAAGTTCCCTATAGATGTTGGAAATTAAACCTTTATCAGTGATAACATTTGCAAATATGTTCTCCCTTACAGTGGGCTTTCTTGTTGTTTTATTGATGGTTTCTTTTGCTGTGCAAAAAAAAGTTTTTTATTATGATGTAGTTCCATTTGTTTATTTTCTCTTTAGCTTCCATTGCCCTAGCAGTGATATAGGTGAAATTGCTTCAGCATATGTCTGAGATTTTGTTGCCTATGGATTCCTCTAGTATTTTTATGGTTTCCCATTTTATGTTTAAGTTCTTCATCCATTTTGAGTTTATTTTTGTGTATGGTGTAAGTTGGTGGTCTAGTTTCATTTTTTTTTCCATGTATCTATCCATTTTTCCATCACCATTTATTCAAGACTCCATTGCATCTTCATGCCTTTTTTGTCAAATATTAATTGAGCATAGTGGTTTGGATCAATATCTTGGCTCTGTATCCTATTCCATTGATCTTTAGGATCTGTTCTTGTGTCAGTACCAGGCTGTTTTGAGAACAGTGGCCTTGTAATACAGTTTGAAATCTGGTATAGAGATCCCACCTATTTATTCTTCTTTCTCAGGATTGTTGTAACTATTCAGTCTTTTTTATTCCAGATTAATTTTTGGAGAGTTCTTTCTAGGTCTGTGAAATATGCCATTGGTATTTTACTGGGAATGCATTAAATCTTAGATTGTTTGGGGTAGTATGGACATTTTAATGATGTTGATTCTACCAGTTCATGAACATGGTATGTTCTTCCATCTGTTTATGTCTTCCTCTATCTTATTTTTAAGTGTCCTGTACTTTTCTGCATATAGATCTTTTACCTCCTTTGTGAAGTTTATTCCTAGGTATCTTAATTTTTTTTTTTGGTATGATGGTAAATGGGATTGCTTTTTCAGTCTCTCTTTCTGTAAGTTAACTATTGGTATATAGAAATGCCATAGACTTCTTGGCATTAATTTTGTATCATGCTACATTGCCAAATTCATTTATTAAGTCTATTCGTTTTTTAATGGAGTCTTTTGAGTTTTTTATATACAATATCATGTCATCTGCAAATAAGGACAGCTTTACTTCTTCTTTTCAATTTGGATGCCTTTTATTTCTTCTTCTTGTCTAATTGCAATGACTAATATTTCCAGTACTATGTCGAACAGGAGTGGTGAGAGTTGGCATCCCTGTCTTGATCCTGTTCTTAGAGGAAATGGTTTTAGTTTTTGTCCATTGAGTATGATGATAGCTGTGGATTTATCATATATAGCTTTCATTATGTTCAGGTATGATCATTCTATTCCCACCTTGTTGAGAGTTTTTATCAAGAAAGGTGTTGGATTTTGTCAAATGCTTTTTCTGCATCAATTGATATGACTATGTGGTTTTTACATCTCAATTTGTTTATGTGATGTATTATGTTTATTGACTTGCGGATATTATACCATCCTTGCATTCCTGGGACAAATCCTGCTTGGTAATGATGTACTGCTAAATCTGATATGTTAGAATTTTGTTGAAGATTTTGGCATCTATGTTCATGAGGGATATTGGCCTGTAATTCTCTTTCATTGTGTTGTCTTTATCTGTTTTTGGTATTAAGGTGATGCTGGCTTCATAGAATGAACTTTGAAATGTTCCTTTCTCTTGAATTTTTTGAAACAGTCTGAGGAGGGTAGGTTTAAGTTCTTCCTTTAATGTTTGGTAAAACTCCCCTGTGAAGCCATCTGGCCCTGGGCTTTTGTGCTGGAAGCTTTTTGATGACTGCTTCAATTTCTTCCATAGTTATTGGCCTATTGAGATGTTTAGATTCTTTCTGATTGAGTTCTGGAAGGTTGTATTTTTTTTTAGGAATATGTCCATTTCCTCCAGGTTGTCCAGTTTGTTGGAATAGTATTTTTAACAATCCTTTGTATTTCTGTGGGGTCTATTGTTATTTCTTCTCTTTCATTTCTGATTTTGTTTATTTGGGTCCTCTCTCTTTGCTTCTTGGTGAGCCTAGCTAGAGTTTCATCAATATTGTTTATCCTTTCAAAGAACCAGCTCTTGGTTTTGTTAATCTTTTGTATTTTTTTTTTTTTTGGTCTCTATGTCATTTATCTCCACTCTGATCATTATCTCTTTCTTCTGCTTATACTGGGCTTTTTTTTCTTGCTCTTTCTAACTCTTCGAGTTATAGGGTTAGGTAATTTATTGACATTCTTTCTTGTTTTTCTGCAGTAGGCTTGTAGAGCTATGAACTTCCCTCTCAAGACTGCTTTTGCACTGTCCCATAGATTTTGGATTGTGTTTTCATTGTTTTGTTGCCATGATGTTTCTTTATTTATTCTTTGATCTCTCTAGTAACCCAGTCATTGTTTAATAGCATGCTATTTAGTCTCCATGTGTTTTGATTTTCTTGGATTGTCTTTATAGTAGTTGATTTCCAGTTTTATGACACTATGATCTGAAGAGATGCTTGATATGATTTCTATATTCTTTTTTTAAAATATATTTCATTGATTTTTTTTTACAGAGAGGAAGGAAGAGGGATAGAGAGTTGGAAACGTCGATGAGAGAGAGACATCGATCAGCTACCTCCTGCATGGGACATGCAGGGGATGTGCCTGCAACCAAGGTACCTGCCCTTGACTGGAATCGAACCTGGGACCTTTCAGTCTACAGACCAAAGCTCTATCCACTGAGCCAAACTGGTTTTGGCAATTTCTATATTCTTGAATTTGAAGAGACTTTGCCTGTAACCCAATGTATGGTCTATCTTTGAAAATGACCCATGTGCACTTGAGAAGAATGTATATTCTGTGGCTTTGGGGTGAAATGTTCTGAAGATGTCAATTAATTCCATCTGATCTAGTGAATCATTTAGGATTGATGTTTATTTGCTAATTTTTTGCTTAGAGGATTTGTTCAATGGTGATAGTAGGGTATTAAAGTCCCCTACTATGATTGTATTGCTGTCAATCTCCCCCATGATATCCTCCAGGAGTTGGTTTTTTTTATGTATTTGGGTGCTCCTGTATTTGGTACGTATATGTTTATCAAAGTTATTTCCTCTTTTTGGATCACTCTCTTTAGTATTATGAAGTGGCCTTCCTTATCTCTTTTTATGTCATTCACTTTGAGATTTAATTTGTCAGATATAAATATTGCTACTCCAGCTTTTTTTTTTTTCATTTCCATTAGCCTGAAAAACCTTTTTCCATCCTTTTACCCTCAGTCTGTGTGTGTCTTTTTCTCTGAGGTGGGTTTCCTGTATACAGCAGATATATAGGTCATATTTTCTTATCTAATTCATTACCCTATGTCTTTTAATTTGATATTTAATTGATTTACATTTAAAGTTATTATTGATAGGTACTTCTTTGTCACTATTTTTATTCTTTACCCCTGTGTTCCTTCTTCACTTCTTGTTTCTTTTTTTTACAGCAGACCCTTCAGTATTTCTTACAGTTCTGGTTTGGTGGTATTAAACTCCCTTACTCCTTTTTTGTTTGTGAAGCTCGTGATTCCACCTTCAATTTTGAATGACAGCCTTGCTGGGTATAGTATTCTTGGATTCAGCCCCTTGCTTTGCATCACTTTGTATATTTCATTCTATTCCCTTCTGGCCTGGTGTGTTTCTGTTGAGAAATCAGTGCATATTCTAATAGGCGATCCCTTGTAGGTAACTTTCTGTCTCTCTCTGGCAGCCTTTAAGATTCTCACTTTGTCTTTGGTCTTTGCCAATTTAATTATGATGTGTCTTTGTGATGGTCTTTTGGGGTTCAACTTGTTTGGACTCTATGTACTTCTTGGACTTGCATAGTTTTTTTCTTGCCAATATCAGGAAAATTTTCTCTCATTATTTCTTCAATCAATTTTTCTATTCCTTGTTTCTCTTTCTCTCTTTCTGTCATCCCTATTATGCGAATTTTGTTTTGTTTTGTGTTGCTCCAAAGCTCCCTTGGACTCTCCTCTTGCTTCTTAAGTCTTCTTTCCAATTGCTGCTCTATGTGTGTGTTTTTTCCTACCTTGTCTTCTAATTTGCTGATGTGGTACTCAGCCTCTTCTAGTCTACTGTTTAAGCCTTCCATTGTGTTCTTTATTGCAGCTTTGTTGTCCTTCATCTCCTCTTGGTTCATTTTCATGTTGATGATATTCTCATTCAGCTCTTTATAGTTCTCATTGAGTTGTATATATTTGTCATTGAATTGAGTGCATTTGTCATCCAGCCATTTAAACATCCTTATAATCATTACTCTGAATTCTGCCAGCTTCAGTTTCATTTAACTCACTTTCTGGTGATTCCTCTTATTCTTTCCTTTGGGGATTGCTTTTTTGTCTTCCCATGTTTTGCTGTAATGTTTTAATTGTAGGTCCAATTGGTTTTATACTCAGGTTCTTTTGGGGATGGTGCTACTGGTGTGATCTCTCAGGTCTCCTGGGCTTGGTGATCTAGTGTAGCACCCTACTTGAGCTATTTGGGTTCTCTTGATCTAGGCCTGTGAGCTGGAAATGTACAACTGCAGTGTCTAGAAATCAGCAGCCATAGAAAAGGGTGTCCCAATTTTTGCTGTCATGTGCCCTTGATTGAAATCACATGTGTCTAGCAGGTACTCATAGTGGCACTCAGGAACTGTCTGATGGAGTGATGAGTCTCAGGAGGCCTGCATTCGGAAAGGCATGACTGTGGTATCCAGAGTTCTGTAGTTTTGGGATGGGCAGACTCAGCTTTTACTGCTGCACCTGTGGTAAATATGTGCATGCTACCAGTGGAGGATCACAGGGGCACCTGCAGTGTGTTTGCCAGTGAGGGGCGCTGAAGTACTCTAACAGGCCCTGGCACTGAAGCCGCATAACTGAGGCGTCTGTGTGCAGGTATCTAGGATGAGTAAATTCAGAATTTCTACTACCAGGGGGAATGGGTCCCTGTATGTCCAAGATCACACCCAGCAAGGACTCACAGCAGCTCCCTCAATCAACCTATTGATAGATGGGTTCAGGTTGCCTACCTGTTGGAAATGCAGGCAGATTGGTGGTGCTTTGCCTGTTTAAAGCTATGATGCATTTTGAGGGGCCCTGGCACTGAAGTTAAGCAGTTGGGGTGTATGTGGGCAGTTATTCAGGAGGAAGAAATTCAGAATTTTTACTGCAGGCAGCACATCCTTGTGTGTACAGAATCACACCCAGCAGGGGCTCAAAGCAGCTCCCCAGAGGACCCTGTGGATATATGAGCTCAGGGTGCTTGCCCTTTGAAAATGTGTGCATCTGTGGAGGTGAATTTACTGGCACAGAGTTCTGACACACTTTGAGGTCTCTGGCGCTGAAGTTACACAGATGGGGTATCTGCAGGCAGTTATTCAGTAAGAGGAAATTCAGAATTTCTACTGCAGGGCAGTGTACTCTGTACAGAATCACACCAGACAGGGCTCCCAGTGGTTCCCAGTTGCTGCCTACAGAGTGGTATGCCCTGGATGCCTGCACGGCTGGAAACGTGAAACTGGTGTCCAGAGTTCTGCCACTGGAGAGGAGGAAGATGCATTTAATGCTGCGGGAAAGGTGCACCTTTGGATGTGGATATCCCAGGGTCTGTGGGTCTGTAGCTGGGGTAGCAGGATTTTGGCTAGAGTGGTTGCTGGGTTGAGGGCAATTTCAAAGTCCTGTCTGGGTTGTGGTGCTGATGAGTTCATAAAAAAAAGGTTGTTCTCCCCTTCAAGATGGCATGGGCTGTGCCCAAGTCCTACAGTCTAGGAGTGCCTGCAGCGGTGGTAGTCTCTCCTTGTCCAAGAGAGCTTGGTCTGCCATCTCCTGCTGTTCCAGAGAGATTTAACTGTCCCTTTCTCATTCACACACACACACCACACACATCCACACACTCTTCTTTCATACCCTCACTTACTTACTTCTTCTCCCTCACCTCTGTTCTGTCAGCCACCATCTTTTCAGGAACAATTCTTAAACAGGGTCTATAGAACCTTTAATAGTCTATAATGGACCCACAGACATCCTGAAAATTTATGCAAAACATCATTTTATGAAGACTTTTTTTGGGATAGAATCCATAATTTAATCAGATTCTTAAAAGAGGTTTGCAGCCTAAAATGTTAAGATTTAAAATACTAAGAGTAAAAGACAAAGAGAGAATATTAAAAATAGCAAGAGAAAAACAGTTCATTACCTACAAGGGAGCACTCATACGATTGTCAGCTTATTTCTCAACAGAAACTATGCAGGCCAGATGGGAGTAGCAAGAAATATTCAAAGTGATGAATAGCAAGAACCTACAACCAAGATTACTCTACCCAGCAAAGCTGTCATTTAGAATTGAAGGGCAGATAAAGAGCTTCACAGATAAGAAAAAGCTAAAGGAGTTCATCATCACCAAACGAGTATTATATGAAATGCTGAAAGGTACTCTTTAAGAAGAGGAAGAAGAAAAAGGTAAAAATAAAAATGATGAACAACAAATAAATACCTATCAACAAGTGAATCTAAAAATTAAGTGAATTAAAAATCTGATGAATAGAATAAACTGGTCAATATAATAGAATCAGGAGCAGAGAAAGGGAGTAGACTGACAATTCTGAGGGAGAAAAGAGTGAGGGGGGTGCAGGGGGAGACTGGCCAAAAATCATGGATGAGGACAATGAGGGGAGAGGTAAGGGTAGAGGGAGGGGTGGGAACCAGGTGGAGGGGAGCTATGGAGGAAAAAAGAGAAATAAATGTAATAATCTGAACAATAAGATTTATTATTTTTTAAAAAAAAAAGAAAGAAGGAAAGAAAAAAAAAGAACTATTAAAGAAATTATGTCATTAAATTCAAAGTCAAGTTTGAGTCCAAGAACCAAATTTGGCCTGCTATATTTTGTCTTACACAACATTTTCTAAAAAAAATGGAATTGCCAATGTTTAAAGGTATTAAAAATTTGAAAAGTCTGGCAATATGAAATTCCCACTGCAGCATGACTAAAGGTAAAAAATGGCTGCCCCTTGGACCCAAGCAAGTGTCCTCTCTAGCTTATTCCTTGCTCACCACTTCCAACAATTCTGGATCCCTTTTCCACTTATTTTCTTCCTTGCTGCTGTAGGTGTTTGTATTTGAGAGTCCCAAATTAAATAATTTGTGCAGAAGCTGATAACTGGCTGGTATTAAGAATGGGGTTTACGATCCTAGTGGTTCTCAAACTGTCTGCCTGCAGAAACCCAGCTGGTATGCATTCACCTTTGTTTTTGCTACCATTAGTCTAACAAGCAAATGTCGATAAACATATCTATACATAGTTTAGTTTATGATGCTTTACTGGTAGTCACTTGCTTTTTTCATGAGCACATGTATTCATAATTATTTTGCACTTTATGCATATTTGCATTGATTTGGCACATATTTCTTGAATAATTTCTATGTATTAGGAACTTTTCTAGTCCTATAATTTATGCATATTCCTAGTAGTAAAGTATTTCCTAAGATATTATGAAATTAATATATTGATGTTTTATAATGTTCATAAAAACTGCTGTGAATCCATGTGTTCTGCACACAACCACTGCCTTCCCTCAGCTACTGCCTACTGAACCACTTTGCCTATTTGTTGCTCTTCTATGCATAAGAAAGATAACCTTAGAAGAACCATGTTTATCTCTTCTCTAATTGCAGTGCAGCTAATACTGATTGATATATCTTTTCCTCCAGTTCAGTAGACATATTATCCTGGTATGCTACTTTTTCCTACCTGGGTTTCATACTCTTCCTAGCACTCTTTATTTTCCCTTAGAAACTTGACCTTTCTTTGCTTTCCTATATGAGAAAATAGCACAGCTACTGACACAGTGCCTCAGTTCACCAATTTAAGAGATCCCCTTGATTTCCCTTTCACTCAATCTCCTTACTATCTAACCTTTTGTTAACTCTTGGCTTTACCTTCACATGCATCCCAAAGCCATTACTTTATCTCCATCTCCTCCGCTCTTAGCCTGGTCCACACCATCTCTCACGTAGTCCACTACAAATAGCTTAGCTGTTAGTTTTCCTAATTCTACTCTTGCAATTCCACATTCATTCTCCACACAGCAGTCAGAGTGGTGTTCTAAATGTAAACAGACTCTGCTACTCCACTGCTTAAAACTCTCCTATGGCTTTTTCTTCCACTCAAAATAAAACTTAAACCCCTGACTTTGGTCTTCATGAGCTCCGTGATGTGGCCCCTACTTCCATCTCTAACTTCATGTCCCATCACATTCCTCTATGCTCACTAAACTGCAGCCACTCTGGCTTCTTGCAAAAAAATACAAGGCCAAGCCTTCTCCACTTTAGGACTTTTCATTTCTGTTTCCTGGGCCAGGAACATTCTTCCCTTAGATTGTTATATACTTGGCACCATCTTATTTTTAGATCTATAACAAATTTCATTTTGGAGAGGACTTTCTAGACATCCAAGCGAAATGAGTCACCCTCCCTTCCTATGCCAATCAGTCTCTCTCATTACACAGCTCCATAATCTTGTTTTATGTTTAAAAAAATATATTTTTATTGATTTCAGAGAAGAAGGAAGAGAGAGAGAAACATCAATGATGAGAATCATTGATCAGCTGTCTCCTACACAATCCCTGCTGGGGATCGAGCCTGAAACCCAGGCATATGTCCTGACCAGGAATTGAAACATGACCTCCTGGTTCATAGGTCAATGCTCAATCACTGAGCCACACTGACTGGGCTCATTTCTTCACTTTTAATAAAAATTAATTAGATCTTGCATTACTTTCTGATTGAGAAAAATATATTTTATTTATTATAAGTTACACAGAGCCTTACCTTTTAAAATAACTACTTTTTATTCTGTCATATCCAATATGTGCAACCCAAACATTGGCATGTATTTTATATTTTCCGCATACCACTAAGGAACTATAATTTTTCTTTTGATGAAGTGTTATAAATTTTCATGATTAAAAATGATCATTGTCTACCCATATTCAAGTTTGTTTAAAGATTTCCAAGCAATTTAAGTGTTCCTGTTAGTAGTCTTTGTGCATCTGTTTTTTACGGCAACTAAAATATAGTTTTAGAAAGCAGGCAGTGAATTAACTGGGGAAAACAAAATTTAAAAAACCCGTTTCTCTTCTGTTAAAGTGATATATACTGCATATGTGGCTAGGTCAGATGCAATGCCCTTTCAGCCAAAACCAAATGAGCCACTGAGCCTTTCTTACACTAATGTAGTCACTCAAATGCAGTCAACAAACAAACCTATCCTGCCATCCATCTTCAAATTCAACTATCTACAGCATGGGTGTCGGAAAGTCAGTATATCACATATTTAGAGTCAGCACATTTAGACTCCAAGAGTGATCATATTTTAAATGTTTTTATTCACTTATTCATGCACTCATGCATTCAACAAATATTTTTGTCCACCCTTGTGCCAGGCGCCCATTTAGTGAACAAGTGCCTGATGCAGGCGTTCAGATAAATAAAGAGTGACATGCTTCCTTGCTCTCATGGAGATTATGATTCAGCAGGTAGAAGTAGACAATAAGCAAACATTTAAAACAAGATCATGGCCCAGCTAACATGGCTCTGTGGTTAAGCGTCGACCTATGAACCAGAAAGCAAAGGTTCGATTCCCAGTCAGGGCACATGCAGGCTGTGCAGGAGACAGCTGATTAATGATTCTCTCTCATCATTGATATTTCTCTCTCTCCCTCTCCCTTCCTCTCTCTGAAATCAATACAAACATTTTAAAAGTGACAAAATTAGTTTTTTAATAAATATCAAAGTTAAGCTCTTGGCTCAGATTTAATATTTCAAGTTGTTACAGTAGGCAGTTAGATATTAATGAAAGAGAAGGGAGCCACACATGTGATTTAACGGAGTAACTAAAAACGGGCAGTTTCACAGTCACTCCAGGCTTTGACTAAGCAGGAAAGAGGCTTTTCTGTCACTGAGGGATCACCCAGACCAGTCCCCTGTGTTAACCAGGGAGGGAGACAATCAGAAGGGAAATTCCTTTCACTGAGTGCATGCGCAGTAGAAGCTAAAACGATGCAGGGGGCTATGCCCATGCACAGCATGAGGCAAATGACAAAGCAGAACTAGGAGGCAGGTGCAGCACAAGCCAAAACGGTGACCATAAAGGGGGTGAGGACTAGTCTGGGAAAATCTGTGGAAAAGATCAGATAGGATAAGGGCATGAAACCCCAGAACATCCAGGAACAGGATTGGATAGTGGGATGGCAACAGCACAATCTTGGGAAAAGCCAGGAAAGAGATTGGGTAGCTTGGAAGAAAGCCTATTCTTTCCCCAAACCCAAGGAAATATATAGAAGCTGAACAAAAGCCCTTTTCTGTGACCCAATTTCCGGTCAGGGCACATGCCCAGGTTGTGGGCTCGACCCCAGTAGGGGGCATGCAGGAGGCAGCTGATCAATGTTTCTCTCTCATCATTGATGTTTCTCTCTCTCTCTCTCTTTCTTCCTCTCCTTCCTGCTCTAATATATATATGTAAAATAGAAATAGTATAAATTCGCCAAGTGATCTTTAAACTAGATGTGAAGAGTGTGTAGCTGCTCTATAGCCTGCCTGCACTCTGCTCTCTCTGTACTATCTCCTTCACTCTAATAAATCTTGCCACTGTTCTTTAAAACTCTTTTTCGTAGGTGTCCCTGAAATTCCTTACTCACACAGCTATCCGTCCTGGTCCTCTCTGGCAACAAAGTCATATAGAGAAATAAAATGCTCCTCTGGGGTAAAAGTAAGAAAGATTCGGAAGATTTCCACTGAGGCAAAAGAGAAAATTAAATGAGATTTTAAAAAATCATTGCAAGACACATATGTCATTCTATTCTCACAGAAAAATGCTTCTTGCTTTGTTAAAATATTTAGAAGCTGTCCCAAAAATCTATATGGAATTCCAACCTCTACTGAATGCAGAACAGAATACAGCAACTTTGAGAGAGATCTGGGAGTTAAGAATAAGGAATCTCCGGATTTGCCATGAATGCCAATGAATGAGAAGTTTGTAAAATTTACCAATAGTAGCACCAACATTTGTGTAACAATTTGTAGTTTATGGACACTTTCTAATAGAGCATCTCACTTGGTTTTCAGAGTATCCCTTAGGAACATGGAAGTACATTGTGTGATTTTACTGACAGGGAGAGGTCAGGGCAGGCCCAGAGTCACTTAGTTATGCACTGAAATAAGTAAAATCCTCCCAGGAACTTCATGTCACCTGGGCACAAACCCTTTTATTCCAGAGAGGACCTAGGTTTATCTTGCAAATGATCCCGTAGACATACCACCTGAATTTACATTTCCACTAAGATGCAAATGAGTGATTACAGATCCTTTTCTGTGGGAAGACTTTGGGGGAAAAAAAAAAAGGTCAGAGTTCTACAGCTTTTACAAAGGTGTATTTCCTTGGTGGAGTAGATTGCAGGAAGGAAGTAGCAGTCTTTAAAGGGAAAGTTGGCCTATTCACAGGTCCTTTGAGGCCTCCCAATTCTAACCTTAAGTTATGCTAGTGAATATCAGGTATGAAAGTATAGTTATGTTCTGGAAATTTTTAGTCTGTGTTGATCGTTTGAAATAATGAATAAAGGAGCTGTATAGTCATAGCCAGTTTGGCACAGTGGATAGAAGGGTCCCAGGTTGGATTCCTGTCAAGAGCACATGCCTAGGTTGTGGGCTTGATCCCCAGTAGAGGGCATGCAAGAGGCAGCCCGCCAATGATTCACTCTCACCATTGATGTTTCTATATCTCCCTTCCTCTCTGAAATCAATAAAAATATATTTAAAAAAATAGTATAAATTCACCAAGTGATCTTTAAATTAGATGTAAAGAGTGTGTGAAAGAGTGTGAAGGGAAAGCAGCACATTGCAAACCAAGGAAGCAGTACGTGTGAAGGTCAAAGGCAGGAGATGATGTGGCCTATTGATATACTATGTGCCAGAATAATCCTTTCAGATAACTAGTTTGTGTTTTGTTTGCACAGCTGTAGATGGATCAGGGACACAAAAACCATTTCTCTCTCTCTCAATGCTCTTCTCCATCACAGCAAGGCTTTTGGGTTGAGGAGTGGGGCTTGCATTAGAGATTAAGAAAATTTTGTTTTGTAAAAAATAGTCTGAAAAAAAGGGATGGGCTCTGAAACTTTAAGATCAGGAACTGGACATGACAAACACTAAGAGACTCCCCAAAGGATTGGGTATGAGGGGGTGTGGAAGTAACAAACCTACATTTCACCTCCTCACTACATCCCAGGAAGAGGTTAGCTCCAAGAAGAATGGCTGGACCTCATCACCAAAGCTCCCAGTCTCTGTAAGGATCTCAGTGTTCACGTTACCAACAAAGCCTCCCTCCAAAGAAATTCAGGCTTGAATAATAACCAGTAAATTATGTGGTCCAAAGATAAGACCTGCTGAAACTAAGGTGTGCAGTGAGGCAGAGGAATATGTGTCTCAGTTATCCTGGAATTGTGCAATTGCTGTAAATACTCATTTAGGGTATGTCAATTGAGTATCTTAGACTCAAAGATCTTAAGACTACTCAGGTCTTTGGAGCATGAGCGACTCATGCTTACCTTTATCTCTAGAAACTGTAGGGTTTCTGAATGTCACAGGATCAGCATTCCTTACAGATCCATACATTTAAAACTAGAAGTACTCATTCTTACAATTATTTGATAAATCAATATCTTACAGTGCTCATGATCACAAGGGACAGAAACCCATCTATATGGAAGCCATGCAAAGGTGGGTCCTTTACCACATAAAGGTAAAAATTAAAGGTAACACTCAGACAAACAGCACAAATTCTTTCCCAAGCACTGTTCTAAATGATTTAGCTAGATTAAATCACACCATCCCCTGAATGACCATTAGGTAGATACTATTTTTATCCCAGGTACAACTATTGCCAAGAGATAGATGGTGGGTGAAGAAATATAAACACGAAATGGGTCGCATTTTCCATCAGGAGAGAAGATGACATTGAGCACTGATGAAGTAAGCTAAAGGTACTGTAATTCCTGGACCAAATTCAAATGATATCATAAGAGAGAAAAAAAATTATTATTTGTACCAAAGTTAAAACTAGGCATAGAATAACTTTTTTGCTACGTAGAGAATAGATAAAATGATTACATGAGTTTATTTTGCCCCTTGCTTTCTGGGAGTCAGTTAGTTTGTGTCTGTAAGGCTTTTTGGCATTATCTCACTTGTATTCTTATTGAACAATTAAGGCTTACTGCCAGATGAATTCCAGCATTATTATAAGGTGGCTGCATCATCAATTATTTTCATGGCTGGTAAGGGCCTCCCATTGATTATAATAAGCCAAACACTGTGCAATTGAAAATATAGGTACTATTGTTCAATAGAATCTACAATCCACTTCATTTTACAGTGAAGTCTATCACAAAAGCAGTCCACAATTTAATCTGGTTTAACTATCCAGAGATTCTGGTGTTATTGTATTTTTCCCTCAGGGCACCAAGGGGAGTTTGTTAATTTAGCATTTATATTATTCCTAATGTTTAATAGTCAGTGACATGGTTGACCCAAGGCAAAATTCCAAGGTAGACCAACTTCATTTTAAGAATCCTTTCTTCTTTTCATGGGTACCCTTCCTATCTTCTGGAGGAAGCCTGGATTGTTTTTAGCTCTAGGAATGCTCAGATATTCTTTGAAATTCTGGATTCATGAAGTATTTTGGATACTCAAAATTTGTCATTGGGCTTGGACTGATTTTCCACTGCTAAATTCACTAATAAATGCTCAGTCTTTATTTGACCTAACTTATCAGCAGATTACTCCCTCTTTCTTAATATACTTCCTCCTTCCACTCCCCTCACCCTCCCCTCCCCCGCCCCGGGGGGCCTCGCTGGCATCCCATTTCCTGAAATTTTCCTATGCTAAAGATAGCTTCTTTTCTCCTTTTCCTTTTCCTTCTCTCTCTCTAGCCTTTTAACATTGGAGGGATCCAGTCCTTAGGACTTGGTTCCCTTTCACTCTATTTTCATTCTCTTGGTGATCTCATTGCTTGAAATATGATCTACATATCAACAACTCCCATAATATCTCCCCTATCGAACTTCCTTCTGAACTCTGTGTCCACCTGCCTACTTGAGGCAGAGTCAACAGATAATTTCTTAAATATTTAATAGGTATCTGAAAGTTAAGATGACCAAAATTGAATGCTATATTTTCCTCAGAAAATCTGCTTTTCCTGAAGTCATTTTCATCTCACTTGCAAAAAAGTCTTATCACTCTTGTGAATCTAAGCAAGTCTTTTGGAGACATTCTGGAGTCTTTCCTTACCTTGTGTCCTACACCCAACTCACACATCTAACTTCAAAATACATCTAGAATTCAACCACGCTGGTCACATCCAATTACCACCCACTGTGATTATCTCTTGGATTATTGCAATAATTCTGTAATAACTTTCCCTGTTTCTATCTTTATGGACTGTCTTGGTTTAGCTCTAAATAGCAAATCCTGAGCAATGATTTGGGTGGACTTTAATTAAGAGGTAATCTTGGGGAGCATTGCCAGGCCTGGTACAGAGAATAGGGTAAGGAGAAAAGCCAATAATGAGTAGGTCACCATGGCAGACAACTAAGGGGCTAAGACCTGCTTGGCATCCTTTGAGAAACCAAGTTGAACATGTCTCTGAAATTTGCCTGCAAGGAGCAAGGAGCATACCATCATTCACACAACTGATAGAGTATCTTCCAAACCTAAGAAGGGCTAAAGCATGGTGCCTCCTTCCTTGTTATAGAAGGTATAATTACGTGTCCTTTGCACTAAAGGGATGCCCTGGCATCCCTCAAAACTTTGGGCCATAATAATATCACTGATGTAGCATGAATTTTTCTAGGGTTTATCTAATTTCTACTTCGCATATGACTTACCAGGACATCCAGAGCATTTACCACAGTAAACATGAGACACGAGGCTGCCGCTGGCGTAACATGGCATTTTGTTTTACAGCAAACGTTTTTTAAGTTGAAAGAGTACACTCTGAAATAATGATAAAAGGCAAATGCATAAGCCAGTAACATAGTCATTTATCATCATTATCAAGCATTTTGTTCTGTACATAATTGTGCATGCTATACTTTTATATAACTGCCGGTGTGTTAGGTTTTTTATTTTTTTATTTTTATACCAGTATCACTGCAAACACAAATAAGGTATTGCTTTATGGCATTATAATGGCTATGATATCACTGGGCGATAGAAATTTTTCAGCTCCATTATAATCTACAAAGATGGAAATGTTAGTATGTGGCACATGTCTGTACTGGGTCTATGTCAGCCCCTCCCTCGGGTTCTCTGTTTCCAGCAAGAAGAAAAGGGGTTGGAAAGACAGATGAGCCTAGCAAGCTAGAATACCTAACAACCTAGAATACCTTCTTGTCTCCATTTCTGGAAGGCCATGGTAGAGTTTCCTCACAAATGTACTTGCCTTCGAAATGTCTATTCCTCCTATAATAGAAAGGAAAGCTGATTGTTTTTCTCAACAGAGTCCCCAACACCCCCTTTTTTCTCAGAATATCAGGGGATTGGTGCACAGATGGTCACACTTACCCAGTGATCAGGCATCCTGCACTACCTGTATGTCAGTGAGTAAAGTTGAACCAGGGCCTGGTGTGTTTCTGCGCATCCTCCCGTGGGGTCTGGTTTTTCCTCTTTCTGAGAATTCTTTCTGTAGGGAATTAGATTGGAGCTGGAGAACTGAATTATAACAAGTAACTCTCATTCCCCCAAATTCCAACTGGTGCTTTTTTTTTTGCAAACTCCCTTCTTATAACCTGAAAGCAGCCTTCTTTTCTCCTTCTAAATTATTTGCATCAATGGTGACATTTTGGCAGATTTGTGTCCCACCTTGCCCCTATCTCTTACGCTATCTGAACTTCTTCAGAAAAACCTTATTGTGAATTGTTCCTGTAACTACCCAGAGTCAACGGATAAATTCTTTTGGTCTCAGATCATTTTGTGAGTCCAACTTGGCACTGTCTCTCTGGTCCTGTACATGGGCTGAGGCCTCGTCTCCCTGGAACTGTATGGTCTGAATCTATACACTTGCTCTGACAAATCCCTCCATATTCCCAGGTACCTGTTTGAAGTGCTGGAGGCATTTGAGACCTTGAAACCTTGAATAATTCTGAATGTCAGACATTGACAATCTTATTTTAATTCCCCAAATCCTCTCCTTCAGCCCCCTGCATTGGGAGTCTTCAAAAGCTCCTATTTTCTAGTAACATGTAGCTTTTACCATTTATTTGGTATCTGTTGCAGAGTCTTATTTTAGCTGCTGAAGGTTAGAAAAGGCCCTGAATTTGCCAATTTCACGTTGCTCAGACCTCTGATCTTCCTCCAAGAATACCTCCTCTTTCTAAAAACATCATGGAGACCAAGTTACCATCACTTTCTAGGGTATCATTTCATGAGGTGGTTCCTTGGACTTAACCTTGACCCATTTGCTTGATGCTCCATTTATCTGATTCTCAGTTGGAAAAGTATAATCTTGAACCTTCATTATTCCCCCCAAAGACTCGAATGATGATCTCATTACCATTTCCACAATCTTTTGAAGAATTTGGAAGAATGTTCCAAGCACTGACAATCTTCTTGGACTTTGCATTGAAGAACTTAGAGTCTTGTTGGTGAGGGTTCATTACTGGCTCAGTTCCATGAAAATATCAAGATTTGTGGAATAATCAGAGAATACAAGAACTCTAGAATAGACATAGAGAAACTTGTTGTCAGCCTCAGCTCTATTGCTCATTAAATGATGTAACTGAAAATAAGTCACTTAATCTTCTGATGCCTCATTTTCCTTGGATATCAAAAGAGAAATAATAATTACTACATTTGTCATGAGACAAAATTCACTAATGGGAAAGTGCTTGGAAACCTATGAGACTATACCAGTGTAAGGTAATTTTAATATTATATACCTTAAGTTGCTTTGGTCTTCCAATTTCAGTTGAAATTAAACAACTGAAAAAGGAAGCATCAATTTAGTAAAGGGAATATAGCACAATGAACAATACTAAAAAGATCAATTTAATCTAGACTTCATATTTTTGTTATGGAAAACCATTTTAAAGGAAATAGCATTTTTACTCAGAATTTTGGTTTAAGAAAGGAAATACATTGGAAAAAATTGGGCCATTAATTTTATTAGATTTTTGACATCATTTAAATATGCTTCAAGTAAAGGTTGCATGTTTATTTTATGCTACTGAAATGAGAAACCCACATGATAACACCATAAAACTAAAATGAAAAAGACCTTTATCTTTATTTAAAAAAAAATAGAGAAGGTCCTCTTTTGGAAAATATTAGTACTATAAACATGTATTAATAAATTTTGCCTGTTAATTATTATAAGTCACAAGAACAGCAAGTAATTATTTTCACTTATAATTCATTATAATTAAGTATTTAAAATTCAATTTTGTATTTTTATAAATAGAAATTTTAAGAGTCTTTAACTTTTTGCCCTTATTAGTCACTGCTGTAGGTTTGCAAGTGCACACCATCAAAGTGACTCAGCAACTCCTCTGCTGGTTTAAAATTATTTGCATTCCATCCACAGTCACCAGGGTAAATAATCACCATACAAAGAAATCCCCAAGCAATCTTGTGTTCAGGCAGCCTTCCCATCTTAATGCCTGACAAGGGGAGAGGAGAGAGAGTTAAAACACCTCCTTGGAGAAGACTGGGCATATTTTGCTATGCCTGGGCCTTTCTAGTAGGCAGGTCTGTTTTCCCAAATGGACTTTAAGATTGTTTCCAAATCTGGTGTCAAGAATACTAGTCGTAGAATGAGGTGAATAATAACAAAGAAACAAACAAAAATTGGAATGCTTATATTTATTTTACATCTTAAAAACACAGAAGAAATTAAGCTTGATCAGTAATAAAAAAAAAACATTTGACATTTTGGTGTCCTTATATTATATTCAGTACAACACTTCACATATGTATTTATAAACTGAAAACACATTTACAGGAAGAGTGTGTGCTCATATATTTTCAGAGAAAGGGTCATGATGACAAGGTTAGAAACTATGCATGAACCCGACTGCATGGACTCTCACTTAAAAAGACTGATGGTAGCTACTGTTGCTAACAAATGCCCAATCTTCCAGCAGAAGAAACTAATATTAAACTAGCCCTTAATCTGGCATCATCTCTCCAAGAGAACAATCAGCTATTTGGTAGCAAGTTGATTACACTACACTCCCTTTATAAGAAGCAGATATTTTTTGTTTGTTTGTTTGACAGGAAGAGATAGATATTCCAACTATTAATTCTTTGTTTTTGCTCAAAGGGTTTCAGCCAGCCCACTATCTGAGGGTTTGCATAATTGTTTGCTCTACTCATGTGGCATCCTACAAATATTGTGCTAAACTAAGGGACCCATCTGATCAATGCACTGGCCATCCCACATTTTACAACCACCCAGAGAGCTGGTGACACAGGTGAAATACCAGCTGTGGGGCAATACCCTGAAATGATGGAGTACCATCCTCCAGGATATACTTTAATCAATGTTTCTCAATCAGGGACAACTTTGGCCCCTGGAGGACATATGGGAAAATCTAGAGATATTTTTGATTGTCACAACTGGGAGGGAAATCAGAGGGTTCTTTCTGGCATCTAGTGGGTGGAAACCAGAAATACTGCTAAACATTTTGCATTACTCAGGACATCCCCACAACAAGGAATTACCAAGTACAAATTGTCAGTAATACCAAGGTTGAGCAATCTTGCATTAAATTGATGAACTTTGGAGGGAACTATGTTTCTGTCATTGAAATACGTTGGTCTGGGACCCTCGAGTTAGAAACAGAGGAGCCCACTTACCAATCACTACCATCTCTTCTCTCTGACATGTTGCAATCTCAAGAACACTCCCTAAGAATGTCTTGCATAGAATCTCTATGTCATTCTGCTTACTGGGGAACCTCATCTGTGACAGGTTATAAATTGAGCCATGGCAGTAAAAGTAGCAATGGAGCTTGTATAGAAATTGTAGACTATTTTAAGAAAATATAGAGTTCATTACCAACAGGGTATAAAAAGAAGGGAAGATGGAAGATTTAATTATAACTTCCAGGATTGCTTGGACAAATGATAATCAATAGTGAGTGCCTTCATCTAGATAAGGAACATAGAAATAGAAGTAGAGTTTGAGGGAGACATGACCAATTTTTTTCTGGTACATTTTCATTATGTATATGAATAAAAATGCAACAACATAATATGTATAAAGTTATTAGCCTGAATCATATGGAATTGCCATATTTATAGGTCAAAAACTGTCAAAAGCTGGTGATTTCAAATGGATCAAATTAATAACTCTGAATTAGCTTCTACATGGAAAATTTTACTATTTTTATTAAAACTTTATGTAAGCCATATAAGATTTTAGAAAGGTAATATCTGTCAGATTCAAAATATAATTCTTTGGGTAATGATATGTCATTTACATTTAAGCTTCCGAAGTAAGAATATAAGTCATGTATTATTGCTTTAAGGCACATTAGGGGATCTTGATGAGATTAAGAACTCTGTTTTATATCAATTTTCTTGTGGAAGTTGAGAAATAATTGCCCTAAGTAGAGCCAGGAAAGGTCACAGATAACTTAACTTTTATACCGAAGCTTTCAAAAACATGCCATCATCTGTCAGAAAAAAAAGAATCTAATACACACATGGTATGTGATGGTATTTACTGACTACCAATAGGATCATTTATAGAACCCAAAGTGACTGCATGCACTCTTAGATGAGACCAAAACTATGAATTATCTTACGGACTGAAAAATTATACATTTTTAAAAAATCTAAATTTTATTGATTTTTTTACAGAAAGGAAAGGAAAATGACAGAGAGTTAGAAACATCGATGAGAGAAAGACATCAATCAGCCACCTCCTGCACGCCCTCCACTGAGGACATGCCCACAACCAACATACATGACCAGAATCGAACCCAGGACCCCTCCGAAGGCCTACACTCTAGCCACTGAGCCAAACCTATTTCTGCGAAAAATATACTTTTTATATTCTATTTTCTACAAAGGTGAGAGGTTGTATAATGGATTGAATAGGTATCCAAATATTACTTATATAACAGATTCAAAGTGGTAGTTGAGGGGGTAGAGTCCAAAAGAGACTGTGCTACTTTCTATTGTCCTGAGCCTGAGAATTTGGTGCCTATACCTTTAAGTAGAAAGTAACCCACAGAATCTATATTAATCTGATCAAAGAAAGACAAATAACATGACTAATCTTATGCTAAATCACTGCCTTGGAGAGATATAAAATTAAAGTATGTACACACATAAAGAAAAACAACATTTTTTAAAAAGTATAAGGAACAGGTTTAAGGACAGAGGCAATATCACTTCTTTGGGTATAAATCAAGGATAGATTATCAAGAAACTGTAGACAGACAACTTAGTAAAACATCACAAACTCACATCTACTTTGTGCACTGGAGGCAGTTTCTGAACATACACTTAACAGTGGAAGGAGAAGGGACCCTGTAACACAATGGCAAGTCATTCCCAATAGGAATGACAATCATTTACTTGAATAACCAAATTGTGGGGAAAAGAAAATATACAAACATTCTGAGAAATGTTAGATGTCAGTTATGAGTTAACATTGATAACCAGACATAAAGTTTCATCACTGTCCTTGTGTTAAAATGAAGGCATATGAAAGCCAGATAATTAACAGAATTCTGGCATAGGTCCAGGTCATGGTAGTTGGTTCACTGGGTTCGCTGACGCACAAAATGACTATTTCTTTGGTCCTAGGACATAATTGGAATGGAGATACTTGGTAATTAATGGTTCATTAGACTGCAGGATAAGAATTAATTCAGTCGGAAGGTCATGTAGAAATTTCTAAAACTCCCTTCCAACCCTACTCTCCCCCCACCCCACACACACACACCTGTAAAACATAGTAAGTAAATATATATAATACAGAATGGGGCAAAAGTAGGTAACAAAGTAGGTGGGATCTCAATACCAGATATCAAGCTATATTACAAGCCACTGTTCTCAAAACAGCCTGGTACTGGCACACGAACAGATATATAGATCAATGGAATAAAAGAGAGAACCCAGAAATCGACCCAAGCCACTATGCTCAATTAATATTCCACAAAGGAGTCAAGACAGTCTCTTCAACAAATGGTGTTGGGAAAATTGGACAGATACATGCAAAAAAATGAAACTAGACCACCAACTTACACCACACCCAAAAATAAACTCAAAATGGATACAGGACTTAAACATAAGATGGGAAACAATAAAAATACTAGACAATCCATAGGCAGCAACATCTCAGACATATGCCGAAGCAATTTTTTCACTGATACTACTTGGGCAATGGAAACTAAAGAGAAAATAGACAAATGGGACTACATAAAAATAAAAAGCTTTTGCACAGCAAAAGAAACCATCAATAAAACAACAAGAAAGCCCACTGCATGGGAGAACATACTTGCCAATGTTATCACCGATAAAGGCTTAATCTCCAACATTTACAGGGAATTTATACAACTTAACAAAAGGAAGATACCCAATCAAAAAATGGACAATGGACCTAAATAGATACTTTTTGAAAGAAGATAGAAGGAAACCAAGAGTCATATGAAAACATGCTCAAAGTCACTAAATTATCTGAGAGATGCAAATCAAAATGACAATGCAGTACCATCTCACACCTGTCAGAATGGGTATCGTCAACAAATCAACAAATGGCAAGTGCTGGTGAGGATGCAGAGAAAAAGGAACCCTTGTGCACTACTGGTAGGAATGCAGACTGGTGCAGCCACTGTGAAGAACAGTATGGAGTTGCCTCAAAAAACTAAAAATGGAACTCCCATTTGACCCAGTGATCCCACTTTTAGGAATATATCCCAAGAAATTAGAAACACCAATTAGAAAGGACATATGCACCTCTATGTTCATAGCAGCACAATTTACAATAGGTAAGATTTGGAAACAGCCTAAGTGCCCATCAGCAGATGAGTGGATTAAAAAACTGTGGTACATCTACACAATGGAATACTAGATGTGGTATAAAAAAAAAAAAAAGTTCTCACCATTGACAATAGCATGGATGGAATTGGAGAGCATTATGTTAAGTGAAATAAGCCAGGTAGAGAAAGATAAATATCACATGATCTCACTCATTTATGGAATATAATGAACAACATAAACTGATGAACAAAAAATAGATCCAGAGACAGAGAAACATCATTCAGACCATTAAACCTCAGAGGGAAGGTAGGGGAAGGTGGGGGTAAGGGGAAAAGATCAACCAAAGGACTTGTATGCATGTATATAAGCCTAACCAATGGACACAGACAACAGGAAGGTGAGGGCATGAGGGGAGTAGTGGGGTGATGGGGGAATAAGGACACATATGTAACACTGTAATCAATAAAGAATTAAAAATAAAAATAAAAAACAATACTTAAACATTAAAAAAAGAGTAGGTCTACAGTTGTATGTGAAACACAGAGTTTAATCTTGTATTATTTATTAACTAGAGGCCCGGTGCACAAAATTTGTGCATGGGGGGGTTGTCCCTCAGCCCAGTTTGCACCCTTTCCAATCGGGACCCCTCAAGGGATGTCCAACTTGGTGGGATTGAGCCTAAACAGTGGGATCGAGCCTAAATGGGCAGTTGGACATCCCTCTCACAATCAAGGACTGCTGACTCCCAAATGCTCACTTGCCTGCCTTCCAGATTGCCCCTAACCACTCCCCTACCAGCCTGATTGATGACTAACTGCTCCCTTGCCAGCCTGTTTGCCCCTAACTTCCCTCCCTTGCAGGCTGCCCCCCCCTCCAACTGCTCTCCTCTGCAGGCCTGGGCCACCCCGCAACTACTCTTCCTTGCAGACCTGGTCACCCCCAACTTTCCTCCTTTCTCAGCCTGGTCACCCCTAACTGCCCTCCCCTGCAGGCCTGATTGCCCCCAACTGCCCTCTCTAGCAGGCCTGGTCTCTCCCAACTGCCCTCCCCCACTGGCCATCTTGTGGGGGCCATCTTGTGTCCACATGGGGGCAGGATTTTTGACCACATGGGGGCAGCCATCTTGTGTGTTGAAGTGATGGTCAAACTGTATGTTACTCTTTTATTAGATAGGATCATTGTATTATTTTCCATATGAACAACTGTAATCCTAGTTTTGCACCATCCTGTCTATATTATATATACATAATTCCAGGGGGGAATAAAAGATCACAGGTCATGGGACTATTATGTCTTCATTTAATTCATTATTTTGGCCTCTGAACAATCAAGATGATTCCTGAAAGATGAAAGTTGGTTATTGCAGACTCAACTAAGTAGTAACATTAATTGCAGTTGCTATTCTAGAAGTATCTTTGTTACAGCAGATCAATACCGCTTAAGGTACATAATATGCAGTTATTGATATATATTTTCCTTATCTCTATCAGAAAAGAAAATCAGAAACAATAAGGATTCATGTGGGATAAACATTTATGATCTTGCCCCATTATGAGGTTAACTCTCAAGCCCAGTCTCATGATATTGCCTGGAGGGCTTGGGAGTTCAAACATTTACATAATATCACATTGATTCATTTTATTGATGACATCATAGTAATTGGATTAGATGAGTAAAACACATGCTTCAGAGGCTAAGAGATAGAAATTATAAAGGTTTAAGGACCTGCCTCGTTTTTTAAAAATTATGCCTGACAGCTTTTATTTTTTGGTGAATCCTCATGTGAGGATGTTTTTTCTATTGATTTTTAGAAAGAGTGGAAAGGAAAGGGAGATACAGAGAGAAGCATCAGTGTGAGAGAGATACATCAATTGGTTGCCTCCTGCACACACCCTTACCAGACCTTGACCAGAATCGAATTGGGATCTTTCAGTCCATGGGAAGATGCTCTATCCACTTAGCCAAACCAGCTAGGGCAGGACCTGTCTCATTAGTTAAATTTTTAGATATTCATTGGTCTGAGGCATCCTAGAACATTCCCTTCAAAAAGAATAAATTGTGTCTTCACATTTTCCATCCATAGTGCCTAGTAGATTTGGGAGGTTCTTAAGGTGCTTTATTGCATACTTGGAACATTGCTGTGACAGCTTTGAGTGGAACCTGGAGCAGGTAATATCTGTACAGTAGGTCCAGATGCAACAGACTCTGTGGCACAGAAGTATCTGTGGTAATTTAGTTGTGAAATTAATGACAATAGGAGAATCACAATTCCAGAGCTCCTATGGTTCTAGAGCATGGGCAGGCCAAATTATACATATTTTTAAATTATTTATACATATTTTTAAAATTGGAGAATTATACATATTTTTTAAAAAATGTCTTTTTAAAAAAATATAGTTTATTGATTTTTCACAGAGAGGAAGGGGAAGGGACAGAAAGCCAGAAACATCGATGAGAGAGAGACATCGATCAGCCGCCTCCTGCACGCCCCCCAGTAGGGATATGCCTGCAACCAAGGTACATGCCCTTGACCGGAATCGAACCCGGGACCTTTCAGTCCCCAGGCCAACGCTCTATCCACTGAGCCAAACCGGTTTCGGCTAAAAAATGTCTTTTGATATGCCACTGACACTGATAGATATGGAGTGCCTGGCCATGGGACACTTAAAATAGATGTATAGTGATGCGACTGTAAAACATTTTTAAAACACTTAGAAAGACCAGAGGGTCAGAGTTTTATTCAGTTGCACAATATACTCTTTAAAGAGATTGAGTGTGCCTTATAGATCTTTTTAATTACACCATAGGGACTCCAGGAAGTTCAAGGGCTTCGCTCTTCAGCCATCTGAGTAGAAGTCCAAGAAAAGAGCTCTTCTCAAAGAGATTTATGGGTGTGAATTTTGTCTCAAAAGAAAAACACCAAACACTCCAAAAGTTTTTGAGAAAACTCTATCAGCCAAAACATTACCAGCATGGCCTAAAATGGACAGAGCAGTACACAATGTACGTGTCCCTGATTTTTTCCCTTTGTGAACAGGGATATCTTTATCTGTTATCCTATGTCTCTCTCACCCTGGTTCATTGGATACGTGGGGGGCAGTTAATTAATCTTTCTGGTTTCACAAGTTCACAGCTATAAAAGAACTGTACTCTTGGAGCTGTATACTTAAGGGATTACACTCAAGGAGACTCAGCCAGACTTGAACATGATTTAGATGAGGTGATACTAGACTTTGACATGATGCTGGAATGGGTTGAGTTTTACAGGGACCTGAGAGATACTGAGTATATTTTTTCAAGTGGAATGGATAGGATGATTGGGTTCTAGGGGAAATAGAGTAAAAGGCTGCTTAGAATATGGTTCCCTGTTATCCCTACCTTCTGGTATTCTTTCCTTAATGTAATCCCTACTCCTTAATTAATTAATCACTTGACTGGACTTAAATAATCACTTCTATAGAAAAGAATATAGCAAAAGTGATGACTTTCACTTCTGTGATTAGGTTATAAAGGCTATGACATCTATTTTGTTCATACACTCTCTTTTTGTGATTTGTTTTTTAAAATAAATCTTTATTGTTCAGTTTATTACAATTCAGTTTATTATAGTTTCAGTTTATGTTCCTCTTTCCTGCCCCCATGGCTTCCTTCCAACTGATTCCCCACCCTCCACCTCAAGCCCTTACCCCCCGCCACTGTCCTCATCCATAGGTGTAAGATTTTTGTCCAATCTCTTCCTGCATCCTTCAAACCCCCTTTCCCCCCAGAATTGTCAGTCCATTCCCTTTCTATGACCCTAATTCTATTCTATTCACCAGTTTATTCTGTTCATTGGATTTTTTATTCACTTGATTTTTAGATTCACTTGTTGGTAGGTATGTATTTCTTATCATTTTGTTGTTCATAATTTTTATCTTTACCTTTTTCTTCTTCTTCCTCTTCTTAAAGAATATCCTTCCTTCAGCATTTCATATAATCCTGGTGTGGTGGTGATGAACTCCTTAGCTTTTTCTTGTCTGTGAAGCTCTTTATTTGACCTTTAATTCTGAATGATAGCTTTTCTGGGTAGAGCAATCTTCATTGTAGGTTCTTACTATTCATCACTTTGAATATTTCCTGACACTCCCTTCTGGCCTGAATAGTTTCTATTGAGAAATCAGCTGACAATCATATGGGTGCTTCCTTGTAGGTAATTAACTGTTTTTCTCTTGCTGCTTTCGAGATTTTCTCTTTGTCTTTTTCCCTTGGCATTTTAATTATGTGTCGTGGTGTGGTCCTCTTTGGATTCCTTTTGTTTGGGGTTCCGTGTGCTTCCTGGACTTGTAAGTCCATTTCTTTCAACAGGTAGGAAAAATTTTCAGTCAGTATGTCTTCAAATAGGTTTTCAGTATCTTGCTCTCTCTCTTCTTCTGGCACCCCCATAATTCTGATGTTGGTATGCTTGAGATTGTCCCAGAGGCTCCTTACACTATCTTCACATTTTTGGACTCTTTTTTCTTTTTGATTTTCTGGTTGGGTGTTTTTTGCTTCCTATATTTCAGATCTTTGGTTTGATTCTTGAGGTCCTCTAGTCTGCTGTTAGATTTCTGTATATTCTTTTTTATTTTAGACAGTGTATGCTCAATTTCTGACTGGTCCTTTTCCGTTTTTTTGGCATTCTTATTAAGATCCTTAAAGGTCTCACTAAGTTTCTCAGAGGTATCACTAATTTTCTCAGTGGTTTGTAGAAGATTCTCGAATAACTTTATAAATGTGGTTTTAAACTCTATGTCCAGTAGTTTGCTTTCCTCCATTTCTTTCATTCTTGACATGTTTCTTTGTCTCTGCATTTTGGTTGCTTCCCTGTGTTGATGGAGTGCCTTTGTATGCTAGTTGTCCTTTATGACCCAGTAGCTTCCCCTCCTGAGGTGGACACTCTTGGTGCAACCCTTTGTGGGCTGGGTACATAGTCTTGTTGTAGTTAAGCCTTTATTGCTCTTGGTACACTGGGAGCAATTGACCTCCAGGCCAAATGACTGTGAGGATTAGCTGTGTCTATTAATGGAAGAACTGCTATGCTGGTGACACCCTTATGAGGTAGGACTTGCTTCAGTGGGGCTTTGGTACTCAACAAATCTGCCTCTTGAGTATGTCAATTATGGATGTAAGGAGTTGAAATCTGGTGTCTTCTCACACTGACCTCTAGGTACACTGGCTCCTGGATCTTCAAGGAGGTACAAGTCAGCTAGTATCTGAGGCCACTCAGCAGGAGCTACATGGAGACCTGCAGAGTTCACCTCTTTGCTTGGAGTTTGGAAGTTTTGGAGTTGTCTGATCTGGTTGCAATCTGTTAGTTTAAGCTGCTAGAGGGCAGGCCATTCATATGCAAAAGCTACTGCACAGCTGGGTGGGTGTGTAAATTGGGTGGGGCAGGGTTTCAGGGAATCACTAGGGCATGGCAAACAGTGCTGGCTGCCAGTCAGCCCTCTCAATTGAAAAAAAACAACACAAAAACAGTTCACGTCAGCCTGATTCATGCACATCTATGCACCTCTGCCTTTCTGAGCCTCTGCACGTCCTACCAGGTCTCAATGTACTTTTTTCTTTCCTTCTAGTTGTAAAACTTCCACTCTGCCAGCTTTCCTGTGGTTCTGGGGGATAGTCATTTTGTCTTTTAGTTATAGTTTTGGTGTGGTTGTGAGAGGCAGCAAGTATAGGTGTATACCTTATGCCACCATCTTGGTTCTCCCTTTGTGACTCTTATTGCTTACTTATTTTGATAAAGCAACTTGTCATGCTATGAGATGTCTTATAAAGACGCTTATTTGGAAAGACACTGAGAGTAGCCTTCAACCAATGGCCAACAGAGACTGAGGCCCACGAAGATTTGAACAGTGCCAATAATTACATGAGTGAGTTGGAAGCAAACCTTTCCCAAGTTGACCTTGTGGATGACTGCAAACCAGATGATGACAACTTTATTGCCACCTGTGATAAATTCTGAAGCAGAGGACACAGATAAACCATGTACTGAAGCACTGTGAGACAATAAATGTTGTTTTAAGCTACTAAATTTTGGAATAATCCTATATAATAAAGAGGTAATATGCAAATTGATCACCACTCCAACACATAAGATGGCCATCCCCAAGTGGTCAAAGATGGCCACTCTCATGTGGACACAAGATGGCCACTATAAGATGGCCAGCAGGGGAGGGCAGTTATGGGTGATCAGGCCAGCAGGGGAGGGCAGTTGGGGCAACCAGGCTGGCAGGGGAGCAATTAGGCATTGATCAGGCTGGCAGCGTAGTGATAAGGAGCAATCCTGCATGCAGGCAGGTGAGTGATTGGGAGCCAGTAGTCCTAGATTGTGAGAGGGATGTCCGACAGCTCGTTTAGGGATTGGGCCTAAACAGGCAGTTGGACATCCCTCGAGGGGTCCCAGATTGGAAAGGGTGCAGGCTGGGCTTAGGGACACACATCCCTGTGCATTAATTTTGTGTACTGGGCCTCTAATCTATATATATAAAAGCCAAAATGACCAAATGTTGACTGTTTGCTATGCTATAACATGCATTGACCACCAGGGGCCAGATGGTCAAAGTAGGATCTGCCCCTGGTGGTCAGTGCACTCCCACAGCCAACCTCCCACAGCCAGCCTACTTCCTGTGGCCCCTCCTTCCAGTTGGCCAGCCCTGATGGCACCAATTGGAACCTCCTGTGACCTCTCCCCCTGGCCAGCTAACCTCCCATGGCTCCTCTCCCCAGCCAATCCTGTTTGGTCCCAATCTCCGGCCAGGCTGAGGTACCCCACCCAGCACAAATTCATGCATCAGACCTCTAGTTTGTTATAAAACAACATATAACTAATACAATTGTATATCATTGTGCAACTGGTCGGTCATCTACCTAAGACACTCCTTCATTTCATTCATAGCAAAGGAAAATAAATCGCAGTGTAATTAAAACCATAAAACATGTTATTTTAATATATTTTTAAGATAAACAATTTTCAATCACATTTAGATTTGTTTTATATTTCTTTAAAATAGCACTGAATCTTTCCAGATGTTTAAATAAATGAATAACTAAATCAGAGAATCATCAGCTAGTGGTATCCACTCATTTTATAAAAAAAGAGAACTAAAAATCTTCTTTTAAAAATTCCCCTTTGCATTTGCCCTTTAAAGTGTTTTATGAGCTACATGAGGCTACTAGGCTCATAACTTTAGCTCACCTTATTTTTGAAACCCCAAACAGTATAATACAATTTAACCAACTACTTTATTCACTAGTCATGACTTTTGGCAATCTCTGAAAAATCAAATCTCCTGTCAAAGTATGAAGATTTGCCACTATTGAGGATAGTAAAAAAAAAAGCTTCGGGCTCTGAAAGCAATTTCAAAAGGAGTTCTAAAACTGCTTAAGCAATGGTAGTATGGCTGGAATAAATGTACATCTGTCAGGGTAGCTACTTTGAAATGAGATATAACAATTTAGATCTGCAATTTCTGCTTTGTTGTTTGAGGACTAGAAACATTATATAGCAGTGTGCAGAGAATAATAGCCATCCATTCCATAACAACTACAGAAATAATTTAAATAAAAGGTTTCAAACAGTGTTTCAATTTTTGCTCAACAACCTAAACCCACGACCCCGAATATAACCTCTTTGCATTTAGTAATTTTGGGATATTTGGGTTTATGATACTCTTACCATGAGTTCTGTCATTAACTATTGATTTCTCTAACGCTGTCCTTCAATATTATATCTAATAGAACTATATTTATAATAATAGGGACTATCATCCCCCAGCCCCAATCCTTTTATCCTTTCATAGAGTTCAAACATTCTCCACATTCATACATCTTGACTGATACCTAAAATGTAACCATTAGAATTTTGTAACATGGACTCTGACTTATAAATATGTTTTTATGTGCTTGTTTACTTTGTTGAGCTATTTGTGGCTACCCTGAACATCAATGCAGAGAATGATTCTGTGACTTTAAGTGGTTTCAGGGGGAGAGAATGTGATATTTTGTGTCTGCCATGGTCACAGAGAAAAAGTAGTCACATATATATTGATGACCCTTCTTTGATTACTGCTTTGATTCCTACTGCAATGTAAGTATCCATAAAATGAATAATGCTTTAGTAGATTGTCAGCCAGTTGTACCTTAGAGAAGAAATGAAACATTTCCATTGATTGGCAGTAGAGAGCACATGCAGCTAGGATGTGTTGGGAATATGAGATGTTACCAGGAGAGAAAATAAAACATTAGTTGCCAAGATGGTCTAGACTTCCATAGTTCACAGTTTTATCCTGTTTCAGTCCTAATTGTATTTAATATTTCTTCAATTTATTATAATCCCCTCTTTTCATCATGTAGGAATATTACGGAAACTTGGAATATCATATTATCACTTATGTTTTCAGGACATTGATTTAATTTCAGCTCCATTGTGCTTAAACAGGTTGATTTCCCAAACTATCATTTGCCTGGAGGGAGGGTACAATTTATCATGGTCGTACACATGCTGGAAAAACCCTTGGTGTAAGTAGTTTGTGCTATTCCTGGATATTAAATCAGGATAAAATAATATATGCAGTCTTTTTCTCCCTTACATCACCTCTGAATCACTATAGAGTGAAGGCCCAGTGTTGGATACCTAATTGATGCCAGTTTTTGAATGCTTTTATCTTTTCATCTACGCCTACAGTTTAGACTATGAATTTGACAATTTAAAACTTCCTTTTCTGATTGCAGTAATAACTAAATATATAAAGGTAAGCAATCAGAAATGTTTGAGAACAAGTCATAAAGGTAACTTTGAGGAGGAAAAATAAATTTCCGTCTACCCTACTAAATTCTTCTGGCTGGCCTAGACATTAAATTGACACGAGACACTTTAATGGAGAAAATGACAACTTTTATTATGTATGTATATACAGAGGTCCCATAAGAATATGAGAGATAGGTTGGGTAGTTAAGGCTTATATGTAACCTTGAGCTAAGTGGAAAGGGGGGTTGTGGTTTGGCACTTCAAATGGCAGGAAAGCAATACACATGGAGATAGAAAAGCAAATGTTTGGTGAATTCACATCTGCTGGGCCATCTTGCATAATGGGGCACGGAGAGGACTTTGATCAAAGGGGTTTCCGCTAGCTTTCTCTCTATCACACCTGTAGCTCACAGTAAACTATAGTTCTCTATGATGTTATCTCCTTCCCTGGAGCAAGTCCTCTATCGAAATTCTTTTAGGTAGTTAGGGGGAAGGTCGAAGTTTCTTGCCCGGCTGGCATGGCTCTTCGGTTTTGTCAATCTAGGGTCAGGAGGTCACAGTTCCATTCCTGGTCAGGGCATGAGCCTGGGTTGCAGCCTCCGTCCCTGGTATGAGATGTACAGGAGGCAGCTGATCAATGATTCTCTCTCATCATTGATGCTCTATCTCTCTCCCTCTCTTTTCCTCTCTGAAATGAATAACTATAGATATTTTTAAAAGTTTCTTTAAGAGTCTTTGATTTCCTAAAAAACACCCAGCTTAAAATAATCAATATCCTAAAAGGCATGTTTTAGTGTCGCAAATTCTGCTTTCTCTCAGATTTTGATCCTCATATCTTGAATCCATTCAGTATACTCCAGTTTTACCTGGCATTACCTCTACAGCTTCTCTTTCCCCATGTCCTCCTTTCCCCCTCCTTTCACTGGTCTATCCCAGTCTCTTTAAATCTCCTATTTCTTTTTCTTGATGTTTCTACCTCACTTTGTTGCCGTCATTCAGAACTAAATAGAGTGCCAACCTCTGAACCAATCCACGGTATATTGCTGTGATCTGAATCCCATTTTCCCAGTTATCAATAAATTGCAATTCATTTCTCATAGCTTTCTGACACAACCTCTGACCGGCTCACACTAAATCTTCACTGTACCCCAGCACGTTCACCTGGTCTAGATTCTAGTTTACTTTTATGGGAATTCAATCTGTTTTTCTGGGAGGAGATTTAGCCTTGTTAGCATTATATACTTTTCCCTTAAAGTTGGAGACAATATTACTAATGTCGGGCAAAGACTTAAAAAAAAAATCCTTTATTCTAATGTCATTCCAGCTGGAAGAAACATAATACTCTGTTACAGAATAGCTGAACTTTACTTTTTCTAAATTTTATTAAGAAAAAAAAAGTTGAAAAACACCCAAGTATGCATATTTTCTGAAGTAAAGACTGCCTTTGGTGGGTTGGAAACTTTTCTGAACTCTTTCTATGAGAAGTAATTGAATGTGTGCATAAGATGAATTACAATTCAAGCCAGTCACCGCAAGCATACCAATCGGCTCCCATGAAAATACAGCAAAATCACTACTAGTAAATTCTCAGTTTGGCAAGTGAGGTGGAAAAAAAATAATTACAACTTCTCAAATCACTGATAATTTAATTTATAGTTTGTCTTATTGAGTATTTATCAGCGACTCTACTCAAATTATGCTTATTTAATAGACTGAAGAGTTTACACCACCAAGCACGCCTTCTCTGCACCATGGCCACTGCCCTGCCACTGACAACGGAAACAGCAGAGACCACAGCATCTTCCTTAAAATCCCTTTCCACACGGAGATCCTACTCTTCATTTTATATCATAATTTCTTACCTAGTGTCCAATATGGGTCCCAGATGTACTCTGGATAGAGAATTTAAAAATATCTATTGTGAACAGTTTATTCCTGTTTAGTCATATAACATCGAAGGAGAATCTTTATTCCCTTATTAAAAGGAATGGTGCCGAGTGTGGGAAAGCAGATGGGTAACCCTGCACATCTGTGCTTCCAGCAGTAGAGTCTTAATGAGTTTACCTGAGGGCTACATAGCGCCACTGGAAACTCTTCCTTGTTAGCCAGTTTTTGTTTCTGGCTAATTTCAATTAATGTACATTTTTGAATAATTGCAGAGTCAGCAAAAGCTTTCACAGACCTCCAAAATGGCATTTCTGTCTGTCTGTCTCTCTCTCTCGAAACAGAATATCATTGACCCAAAGGATTCTTTAAAGGGAATGACAAATAACAGCCTGAAAAGGCAGGGTAAGAGAGAGAGGAACTGGGGTCTTGTGGAGCAAATCAGTCTCTTGCTGCCTAAGTGATCACATTTCCTAAAGGACAGACAAATACCTCTTCTCATTATATGAAGTATTGGAAGTATCCAAAGAAAGAACCAAAGAAGAAAACAAAATTTCCCTCCCATTTCTGAGTGCAAATATCAGTGATGAGAGGGAAAGCCTGCGGGAAAAATCAGAAACAATAGGGAGAGCACAGACTACAAGACATAATAAAATAAGAACAACCTTGAGCCAGAGAAACAAAAGCATTAAGGAAATAAGTAGCATAAACATAGAGAGAGAGAGAGAGAGGAGAGAGAGAGAGAGAGAGAGAGAGAGAGAGAGAGAGAGAGAGAGGAGTAAAGCAAACTTATAAGGATTTGCAGTAAAGGTAGCAAAAATGTAGTAAAAACAGTTGTATCTAGCTAGACATTGAGACAGTTGCAGAAGCCATGCAAATATAGATAGAAACTGCCCTAGAATGATGGACAGCTCAATGAAAATGGATATGGTAAGAGAGGTAAGGAAAATAGTCAATCCGGAAGACAGAAGAAGACTTAACCGAGATCCTTGCAAAAATACTCAATTACAGTCTGAGGACCTTGTCACTGACGTATAACACCAGTTTTCCTTCATGGGAAAATAGATTAAACTAACAGATATTCAACTATTCTCACAAGGAATCTCCTTTCTGAAATACGTGCAGAATATTTGCTCCAAGGGAATACGAGTAACAGTTATAACTCTTAATCGTAAAGTGCCTTTGCTAGGGACTCTCTTTTTTACTCTCTTACGCATGCCTCATAGCTGAGTTAGAAATGTGTGCCTTTTTTATTCCCAAATAAGACAAAAGGACGTTGTAATTGTCATCTTGCCAAACCCATGTCATCCTTTGTGCAGGAACAATCTCAGGGGATCTTGCATAGGGAATTGGATGGAGCTTTTAATAGAAGCAGATTTATTGTGAGGTGGATGATGAACAAGCTTTAGGGCTATCTTGCTTTATGGGCCTCAAAAATAGAAGTTAACGTTTAGGTTATAATCTGATTTCATTTTGTTTTAATTTTCTTTTTGATGTCAGGATGATTAATATACATTTTATCATTCTTCATCCATTTTGTTTCATATTCCATTATTTATAGATGCATATTTTTTATTGATTCCAGAGAGGAAGGGAGAGGGAGAGGGAGATAGAAACATCAATGATGAAAGCATGATGATTGGCTGCCTCCTGCACACTCCCCACTGGGGATCTGCAACCTGGGCATGTATTCCAATCAGGAATTGAACCGTGACCTCCTGGTTCACAGGTCAATGCTCAACCACTGAGCCACCTCGACTGGGCCTCCACTATTTTTTATTTGACTTTTCTCAGTTCTTTAGTTTATAACATTATGTATGACAAAGATGGTACCATTTATATGGCCAAGTTAGTGTTATCATTTGTTTCACTGAAACATCTCTAAAATGATTATAGAATGGGAATATGAACAATAGCAACTAGGTTATTTCTTTCTGTCTCTCATCACTGATTCTGTGTATGGACTTAATTATATCCTAATGTAACCAGTCAGTACCTCTGGAGACCCAACTACCAACAATCCCAGGCTCATCTTTTCTGGTTTTACAACTTGAGAAGAATAGGAAAATTGGCCCTTTTATCACAGTTCTGATTAAAAAAAAAATTCAGGTAAGGTGAATATAATGTCTACTTTTTAAAACATTTAGGGCATAAGTTTGTTTTGGTAATTTTATGTTTTGTTTTGTTTCTTAAAGGGGACCCTCAAATTGTAAAATCTTCAGGACCCCAATGCCTACATTGGCTTCTGACTGGGTGAAAGCTCTCACTGTCCACTCTTGAAGGTCAGCAGTGTTAGACTGGGAATCGGAGGCATTCAAATGATTCAAGAACCTGGTGACTGAAAGCCCGGTGGCATCAGCTGGATATATATTTCGATGTAATTGATAGAGAATATACTTACGAATTCTCGTTGACCCACCCTTTTCATATCATTATGATCCAGTGTAAGGAATTATCACCAGGAGAGCTTGGGGGAAAGAGGTAGTAGAAAGTCAATGCAAAATGTATTAACTTTTAATAATAAAAATAATTAATGTTTATGCTTATTTTATTTAGTAACATGTTAACTATCATCTCCCATGTGATGCTCAAGTTATTTTCTATTTAACCAAGCACTGTAGCAGAAATAGCTAGTAGTATAGGGACCAATGGTACCTGGTTAATACAATATTGCTTAAGAAAGTATGAAATGAGGTACCGTTCCAGAATTAACATATCAGTAGTGAAGGTCTCATCTCTGAGCCTTTAAAACTTTTATAGAGAAAAGAACTGGCAAATACTCCTCTCTGTACTAGGGGAATATGACTAAAATTTAAGAATTAATCCTATCTGGGAGTCACTCTTTGAGAAAAAAATGGGAGTCAATATTTATAACTCCAATCATAAATGGGAGTCACATAATTAATTGTTCAAGAACTCCCAGGCACAGCAATGCTCTAAGTGCTACTCAATACAATTATGGAGCCCAGGGGGATATCTTGATCATTACTTTATCAAAATTATTTTTATCTGAAATTCAGTGGTTAGATGTGTTTTATTTGGCCTTCTCTTGTTTTAAAAATTAGACATTTCACGTGTAAATCTAGATCTGTGAAGAGAGATAGGAGGAGAAGAAGACAGAGAGAAAGAGGTGACAACACTGTCTATAGTCCTAAAAATCAGCAATTGCCATGCCCTTTGCAAAGGCATGCAAGCTCAAACTACTTTGCCACAATCAGCATCTTTGCCCATTAATAACGTCAAGTTCACTTTACGCATGTATCTTATCTGCTCAGAGTGTAAATGCCTCAACTTTCGATTCTTGGTTTAGAATGCCCTTTTCCCTCCCCCCACAAATTAGTGGCTTTTCAATATGTGTCTCCTTTAAATGTTCTTTAGCTATGGGAATTCACTTAATGATAGTTTATGAGTGCACAAATATTGAAAAAATATCCAACAAGGAGGCTCCAGCTTCAGCATGGACTCAAGAGCCATTGCTTTTCTCACCTGTTCTGTGAGACTTGATTATCTACTTACTTCAAGCATTCACAATGGGGTGTTTGGTTTAAGGGAAGAAGGGTATGGAGTTGGGGAGAGGTGGAGTGTTCTATGGAGGTGGGTAGAAATTCAGGCAGATGACTAGAAGACAGAAACAGACACTTGGAGGAATGGACATGTACCTGGGAACCAAAAATGAGATCATGAAGAAATCCTTGTGGGGACTTCCTTTGCACGATCTAGTTCTTAGGTGTCTTTCCTTTTGGAACTCAGGTATAGCCTGTGCCATCTATGCTGTACTTCTCTGTAGGGAGACTTGCATGGCTGAGGACTAGAGCAGCCATCCATGTATGTCTCTCCCTTCATGAAGTCTCAGGATGTCTCCACATGTTCTTTTCATGTTATTTCTCCAGTGAGGTGGCCTGAGAACTTTTAGTGTGAACTCTTATAGAACTTTTACAGAGCTTTTATAAAGCTTTTATGGAACTTTTAGTGTGAACTCTTATACTCTCACCTTCAAAATTTTTAAATATCACTTCTGCCACCTCCTTCATTCAAGTCTTTCTCCAGGACCAGCATGGATCTGAGACAGGAGACTCTGGGTCTCAGCAAAAGAAGCAGCAAATAATTTGTAGACATTTAATCTATCACTGTAGTCCTCTAAATTTACAGGTTAAACTGTGGTGCAGATTTCAAGAAGCTATTAGCATGAAGAAGGGAAGCTCCACTCAGCCTGTTGTGGCTTAGTGGTTGAACTTTGACCTATTACCAGGCAGTGACAGTTCAATTCTAGTTAGGGCACATGCAGGCTTGATCCCCAATTAAGGGTGTTCAGGAGGCAGCCAATCAATGATTTTCTCTCACCATTGATCTCTCTCTCTCTCTCTCTCTCTCTCTCTCTCTCTCTCTCTCTTTTCCTTTCTAAATTCAATAAAAATGTGCTTTTAAAAATTCTTTTTAAGAAAGAAAGGAGGCTTCATGTCAGGGCTGGGAACTAGGAGATGCTCCATAGCACTTGGGGAGAACTCTGCTGGGGTGCCACTCAACAGAGACAGCAAGATCAAACCTTTATTCAGATTGTTCCTAAAAGGAGAGTGAGCTGCCATTGGAAAGAGGAATAGAGGGAAGGAATCTTGTGTGTGTGGTCAACAGAAATTTCAACACAGGAATAGCCACTTTCTGAGGCTCTGCACTAAGTTATCTTTGGTGTGGATCTGTTCTAACAACTGGAACCCTTTTATTCCTGAGTCCCCCAATTCTATTTTTTCTAATTTGGCTTCAGTCTTGCTGCAGGGTATCATTTTGATACCTGATTTTCAAATCCCTCCATGATTGAGGTCCTGCTCTCCTAGGGGTCACCCAAGCCTATGAATCTCTGTTTAGTCAATAGGGCTGTTCACATTTCCAATGTCAACTACCTGTCTGCTGAACTACAAAGTGTTCCTAATCCAAGCCCCCAATGTTAGAGTCTCCTCATTTTAGGATACCCTGATCCTTCATTGTGAAACTCCATTGCTGTCTATGCTGAACTTGGTCTGAATCTCTGTTAGCACAATCTACTATCTGAGCATGCTTATCTCCTCTTAGTGCAGAAGAATCTTATGACATAGGTATTATTTCTCTCCCTGCTTGTCCCATCATGCTCCACATAGTTAACAGTGGTATTTCCTCTTGATGTTTTAGATATGACCTTAACATCTCCCATAATAAAGGAACAGAAGAACTAAGCCCTTACATGTATGAATTCAGTGTTATCCTTATAACAATCTGGTGAGTTATTAAGGTCTCAAAAGATGTCAATGACTCCTGGTCTAATATGATAACCCAAGTCCATATAATTGTCTTGAATCATCAAATCATAACTGAGTTATACAGTTCTGTTCTATAGAGTAGAAAATTGTATAAGATACTTCAAAGAATTCTCTCACAATCTATTAAAAATGATGGCACTTCAAAGGGTCAGTTTATTTTTTCCCTGTTTTTTTTTATTGAGGTATTACATCTGTACATATCTTCCCATTGCTCACCCCCACCCCATTCCCATACATGCCCTCACCCACCAGTGTCTTGTGTCCATTGGTTTTGCTTATATGCATGCATACAAGTCCTTCGGTTAATCTCCTATCTCCCCCATCTCTCCCTAAACTTCCCTCTATAATTTGACAGTCTCTTTGATGCTTTACTGCCTCTGTATCTATCTTTTTGTTCATCAGTTTATAATGTTCTTTATTGTCCACAATGAGTGAGATCATGTGGTATTTTTCTTTCATTGAATGGCTTATTTCACTTAGCATAATGCTCTCCAGGTTGCTACAAATGGTAAGAATTCTTTCTTTTTATGGCAGCGTAGTATTCCATTGTGTAGATGTACCATAGTTTTCTGATCAAGTCATCTGCTGATGGGCAGCTAGGCTGTTTCTAGATCTTAGCTATTGTAAATTGTGCTGCTATGAACATAGGGGTGAATATATCCTTTCTGATTGGTGTTTCTAGTTTCTTGGGATATATTCCTAGAAGTGAGATTACTGGATCAAATGGAAGTCCCTGTTTTAGTTTTTTTGAGGAAACTCCATACTGTTCTCCACAGTGGCTGCACCATTCCTACCAGCAGTGCATGAGGGTTCCTTTTTCTCCGCATCTTCGCCAACACTTGTCGTTTGTTGATGATTTGCCATTCTGACAGGTATGAGATGGTATCGCATTGTCATTTTGATTTGCATTTCTCAGATAATTAGTGACTTTGAGCATATTTTCATATGTCTCTTGGCTTCCTTCTGTCTTCTTTTGAGAAGATTCTATTTAGGTCCCTAAAAAAATGTTGCCTATTTTTTTATTGGATCGTTTATCTTCCTTTTATTAAGTTTATAAGTTCCCTGTAGATGTTGGAAATGAAACCTTTATCAGTGATAACTATTGGTGTATAGAAATGCCATAGATTTATTGGCATTAATTTTGTATCCTGCTACATTTCCGAATTCATTTAAGTCTAATAGTTTTTGATGGAGTCTTTTGGGTTTTTTATATACAATATTATGTCATCTGCAAATAAGGATAGCTTTACTTCTTCTTTTCCAATTTGGATGCCTCTTATTTCTTCTTCTTGTTTAATTGCAATGATTAATATTTGCAGTACTATGTTGAAAAGCAGTGGTGAGAATGGGCATCCTTGTCTTATTCCTGTTCTTAGAGGAAATGGTTTCAATTTTTGCCCGTTGAGTACGATGTTAGCTGTGGCTTTATCATATATAGATTTTATTTATGGTCCTTGTATTCCCACCTTATTGAGAGTTTCTATCAAGAAAGGGTGTTGGATTTTGTTAAATGCTTTTTCTGCATCAATTGATATGACTATATCGTTTTTATCTCTCAATTTGTTTATGTGATGTATCACATGTATTGATTTGTGGATATTGTACCAACCTTGCATCCTTGGGATAAATCCTACTTGGTCATGATGTATGATTTTTCTGATGTACTGCTGAATCCAATTTGCTGGAATTTTGTTAAGGATTTTGGCATCTATGTTCATCAGAGATATTGTCCTGTAATTCTCTTTCATTCTATTGTCTTTATCTGGTTTTGGTATTAAGGTGATGCTGGCTTCACAGAAGAAGCTTGGAAGTGTTCCTTCCTCTTGAATTTTTTGAAATAATCTGGGGAGGATAGGTTTTAATTCTTCCTTGAATGTTTGGTAAAACTCCCCTGTGAAGCTGTCTGGCCTCGTGCTTTTATTTGCTGGAAGCTTTTTGATGACTGCTTCAATTTCTTCCAAAGTTATTGGCCTATTGAGATGTTTAGATTCTTCATGATTGAGTTCTGGAAGCTTATATTTTTCTAGGAATATGTCAGTTTCCTCCAGGTTGTCCAATTTGTTGGAATAGAGTGGTTCATAGTATTTTTTAATAATCCTTTGTGTTACGGTGGGGGTCTGTTGTTATTTCACCTCTTTATTTCTAATTTTATTTATTTGGGTGAGCTTTGCTTCTTGGTGAGCCTAGCTAGAGGTTCATCAATCTTCTTTATCCTTTCAAAGAACCAGCTCTTGGTTTTGTTGATCTTTTATATTATTTCTTTGGTCTCTATGTCATTTATCTCACTCTGATCTTTATTATTCCTTTTCTTTTGCTTACACTGGGCTTTTCTTATTGCTCTCTTTCTAACTCTTTGAGTTGTAGGATTAGGTAATTTATTAACATTGTTTCTTGCTTTTTTTTTTTTGCAGTAGGCTTGTAGAGCTATGAACTTCCCTCTTAAAACTGCTTTCGCTGTTTCATAGATTTTGGATTGTTGGGTTTTCATTGTCATTTGTTGCCATGATGTTTTTTATTTCTTTATTGATCTCTCTGGTAAGCCAGTCATTGTTTAATAGCATGCTAATTTAGTCTCCATGTGTTTGATTTTCTTGGATTGTTTTTATTGTAGTTGATCTTGTTTTATGCCACCATGATCTGAAGAGATGCTGGATTTGATTTCTATCTTCTTGAATTTGAAGAGACTTTACCTATGACCCAACATATAGTCTATCTTTGAAAATGAACCATATGCACTTGAGAAGAATGTATATTCTGTGGCTTTGGGGTGAAATGTTCTGAAGATGTCAATTAATTCCATCTGGTCTAGTGAGTCATTTAGGATTGATGTTTCTTTGCTGATTTTTGGTTAGAGGATTTTCCAATGGTGATAGTGGGCTATTAAAGTCCCCTACTATGATTGTATTGCTGTCAATCTCTCCTTTGATATCCTAAGGAGTTTTTTTTTTTTAATGTATTTGGGTGCTCCTGTACTGGGTGCATATATGTTTACCAGAGTTATTTCTTCTTGTTGGATTGCTCCTTTTAGTATTAAGAAATGGTCTTTCTTATCTCTTGTTATGTCCTTCACTTTGGGATCTAATTTGTCATGTATAAGTATTGCTACCCCAGCTTTTTATTTTCATTTCCATTCACCTGAAAAACCTTTTTTCTATCCCTCACCTCAGTTTGTGCGCATCTTTTTTTCTGAGGTAGGTTTCCTGTAGACAGCAGATATATGGATCATGTTTTCTTATCCAATCTGTTATCCTATGTCTTTTGATTGGGGCATTTAATCCATTTACATTTAAAATCATTATTGGTAGGTACTTATTTGTTGCCATTTTTATTCTTTACCCCTATGTTTCTTCTTCACTTCCTATTTCTTGTTTTTACAGCAGACCTTTTAGCATTTCTTGCATTGCTGGTTTTGTGATAATAAATTCCCTTAGTCCTTTTTTGTTTGTGAAGCTCCTGATTTCACCTTTAATTTTGATTGATAGCCTTGCTGGGTACAGTATTCTTGGATTTAGATCCTTCCTTTGCATGACTTTGTATATTTCATTCCATTCCCTTCTGGCCTGATGAGTTTCTGTTGAGAAAGCAGTAGCTAGTCTGCTAGGTAACTGTCTGTCTCTCTCTAGTCATTTTTTAAGATTTTTACTTTGTCATTGGTGTTTGCCAATTTAATTATAATGTGCCTTGTTGTCAGTCTTTTGGGTTCTCTTTTATCTCTATGAGCTTCTTGGACTTTTGTGGTTTTTTTCTTTCCTATATCAGGGAAGTTTTCTGTCATTATTTCTTTAAAAGGTTTTCTAATCCTTGCTGAGTTTTGTCTCCTTCTGGAAAAAATAAAAATATAATAGTTTAAAAGGTAAAATCAAGTGAAGAAAAAAGAAAAAAATTAGTTTCTTAAATAAAAGATGAAAAATATAAAAAATAAAATGTGCAGTAGTGAAGGTCATTTATTTCCTCTATTGTTCTGTTTGGCACACCTGTTTTCCAGTCAGGACAGTATTGCAGTTCCCTGCATTGCACTGCTCCTCTAGCTCCCATAATGTGAATGTTTCTCTGTCTTGCCAGGACCAGAGACTTCACTTTATCCCAGGCAAAATCTGACCTTTCCATGGTGGAGTGTAGAGCTCTTCTGAATCTGTGTGTTTGGGCCAATTGAGGATAAGTGTTCTGAGGTTTGCAGCTGTTCGATGTGTGCCACAGATGTAGATATTCAGGCTTTCAATAACATCCACTTTCCCCTTCAAAATGATGCAGTCTCTGTGTCCGAGCTGGTGGCTTTGGGAGGGAACCCTGCAGCAGTGGGGGCTGCCCGATCAGGGGAGCCCCTTTCAGCAGTCCCCTACCTTTTCTTCAAAGGTCAGTTTCTATTCTCTGGAAAATTTACTTAGGAATAATGATAAAAATAAATAGTTGCTGTCTTGTTACTGTCATTCACTTTTTATCAGTTGTATTTAATGCTTGAGTCATACCACATCTTTAATTTGGACCTAATTCTTTAAAGGGCATAATTATATATGCTAATGTATTTTTGGAGTTACACCAGAAATAATTTTATTTATAGTGTATCATATTTTGATGCTTCCTAATTTTTTTATTACATAGCTCTTTTCAGAATTAAAATCAACAATAATCAAATGTGATACTTTTAAAAGATAATAGGCCCCAACCTGAAAATAATTTATCATTGTTTCCCCCCATAACACGTTTGTAGAAGTTTGATAATAAACATCAATTTCATTTTTTTAAAAGTCTGACCAGATAACTAAATAAATTTTGTTTCCTATACTATATTTCTTAAACAATGAACTCTATTGGATGGATACATGCAAAAAAATGTAACTGGATGACTCTCTTATACCATATTCAAAAATAAACAAAATGGATTAACAACTTAAATGTAAGACCTATAACTATAAACTCCTAGACAAAAATGTAGGTAGTAAACACTTAGACATTAGCCTTGTATTATCTTTTTTAGTACATCAAATTAAAAACTTTAGAACATCAAAGGAAACCATCAACAAAATGAAAAGACAACCTATGGGATGGGAGAAGATATTATCAAATGATATTTCTGATAAGGGGTTAATATTCAAAATATATAAGGAATTCATATAACTCAATAAAAAATTCCATTTAAAAATGGGCAAAGATCATGAAGAGATATTTCTCTAAAGACACACAGATGGTCAACAGGTGTATGAAAAGTTATTCAACATCACTATTCATCAGAAAAATGCAAGTCAAAATTACAATGAGATATCACTTCACACCTATCAAAATGGTTATTATCAACCTGTCAATAATTAACTAGTGTAGGTGAGCATGTGGACAAAAGAAAACACTCAGGCACTGTTGGTAGGAGTATAAATTGGTACAGCCAGTATGAAAAACAGTGTGGAGATTCCTCAAAAAACAAACAAACAAACAAAAAGGAACTACTATATGATCTATCAATTTCACTTCTCCTGGAAATGAAAACACTAATTCCAAAAGATATATGCACCTTTATGGTCATTGCAACATCCTAATATATAAAAAGCTAGGAGCCAACATGATCAAAATAACTGTATAGATGACCAAACAGCAAGCTGCGTGGGGTGACCAGGCCGGCAGGAGGGTTAGTGAGGGATGACCAAATGACTGAACAGCAGGTTGCATGGGGCAATCAGGCTGGTGGGAGGGGTAGTTGGGGGCAACCAGGCTGGCAGGGGGCGGGACATTTGGGGGTGAACAGGTCTGCAGGGGTTATACTGAGGGGCCACCAGGACAGCAGAGGGGTCAGTTAGGGGTGACCTGGCTGGTGGGGAGCAATTAGGGGTTATCAGGCCGGCAAGCAGGTGAGCAGTTAGGAGCTAGCAGTCCAGGATTGTGAGAGGGATGTCTGACTGCCAGTTTAGGTCCAATCCCCAGGATCATGCCTAAAATGGCAGTTGGACACTCTCTAAGGAGTCCCGGATTGGAGAGGATGCAGGCTGGGCTGAGGAGCGACCCCCTCCCATGCACAAATTTCATGCACTGGGCCTCTAGTTATTTATAATAGCCAATATATGGAAGTAACCTAGCATCCATCAATAGATAAATGGGTAAAGAAGATATGGTATATATGTACCTACAATGTAATGTTACTCAGCAATAAAAAATGAATGAAATCTTACCATTTGTAACAGCATGAATGGATCTAGAGAATATTATACTAAGTGAAATAAGTCAGAAAGAGAAAAGGAAATACCATATGATTTTACTTACATGTGGTATCTTAGAACAAAACAAAACAAATGAACAAACAGAATAAAATTAAAAGTTTTAAAGCAACAGAGAACAAACTGATGTTTGCTAGAGAGGAGGGAGTTGAGGGAATAGGTGAAAAAGGTGAGAAGGAATATAGCCAATAATACTGTGATAACTGCATGGTGACAGATGGTTATAGACTTAGTGTTGTGATCACATTGTAAGGTGTATAAAAGCCAAATAACAAATGTTATAAACCTGAAACTGATCTAATAGTGTATGCCAACTATACTTCCATAATTTTTAAAAATCGTAATTACCTCAAAGCAAAGCACAGTTAGTTACGGTTATGATTTAATTGCATCAAACTAGAGTTAATTGCTGTATTATGTTGTTAGCACCCAGAGCCTTTAGGCCACTGGAAGTCTAACTAAAACAAACAAGAAAAAAAAACCCACAAAAACATGCTGTTATAAATCTTTTCTGAATAATGCAGATAGAGGTGCTAAAGATGCATACGAATAAACACCATCCATTACATTTAACTGTTTCTTCTGAAGAAATTCCCCACATGGTAATGGCTGAAATGAAAGGTAGCACATGTATCCTGGTGTCATATGAGAATTACAGCAAGACTGTTAAACCAAAGCTTGGGCTTCACCAGGAATGGTTAAATCAGGAGTTGAGGGAGTAGGCCCTGGATTTTGGTGGTGTATTTACATTTTCCCCAGTTGATTCTAAAGTGAAGCAAGCTTCAGAACACTGATCAAGTTCAGGCCTTGGCACGTTGTGGCTGCTGGCCTGGATGGTTTGTAAAAAAGGATTTTGGGAGGAATATAGTCATACCCATTAATACATGTATTGTCTATGGCTGCTTTGTGCTACAACAGAAATGGAAGAAGACTATTTGTATCAGAAAACAACCAAAGAACAGAGTAAGAATTCACTTGCCATTATCTCATGTTAAAACAGTTACATGTTTTTGCTTGTGCATATGCTATATGCTTGATTGACTTAGTCTCTGATGGAGCACAGAAAATGTTTTTGTCAAAATCTCTCTATAATAAGGCTTGTGTTTAATCCAGATATACAAAATCAATTGAATAAAGTCTTCTACGCATTTGTTGTCATATCTGATTACTGCAGTGAATATGCAATTTATGATCAAGCTAATCAGTGAGAGTGAAAGGGGTGCTATTAATAGTTATACTTGGACAACAGTTATAATCTTATAAATGGGACAATAGCCGCCTTCATTTTGATCAATAATGTGGATGAGCATTTTCTCCTGGTTAAGAGATAAATCCTTCAAGATATTGGCTGTTCTACTGGTGAAGAGACAAGAGAAGTAAGACAGAAAACAAATCTCCCATATTCCTCTACTTTGGTCCTACATTTAATCCTGAACTAAAATGCTTCTGAATCTTCTAGTCCTTCCTACGACTAGAAGGACGTGCTTTCAAGAACATTAAGGTATGTGTGGTAGCCACAGCTTTGTTTTCATCAAAAGTAGCAAATGGATGACTCAAAAAGTTTAATGAAGACGTGACATACTTGTGACTTCTTCTTTGTTTTTGTTTTTCCTTCTCTGTGGTGACTCAGCCAAGGTAAGGTGCACACATTAGTTGAAACAATTCTTTTAGATAGCTGGCTTTTCATACTATTTGTGGTGGAACACGGGGTCCAAAAATATGACATTTTTTACAGTAGCAGTTTAACAATTTCTGTTAATCCTTATGTTGTGATTAGATGCCAGTACTCCACGAAGGCCACAGTTTAAAATAGCAATTATTTTAAAGTATGTCTCTTTTGTACACCACCAGTAAATTGGATTATGTTTTCTGAGCCTCCCAGGAGCATTAGCCAAAGCATATCTAAAGCTTTTCCAGTATTATAAATCATCTTTATAGGCTCACAGATATTTTATAATAAAGGTTGGGATTTCCCTAATCTTTTTAATGTGAAATTCATGTTTCCTTCTCTCCATTAATCCTTATCCCATTTCTGTGACTGCACTCACACATTAAATTTATCTAGGCTATCAGCCAAAGTGGAATGCTTATTTACTTTTTCCTTAAAGCCCGTCTCTTCATCCAAATTACCCACGGTAGATTAGAACTCCATTCTGACCTTGCTGCAAGAAATCGAGTAACTCGGTTTTTCTGAATTGTGAGCAGGCGATAGGCTTATAAATTACCCACTTGTTTTGTTTGGTATTAACTTATAAGAGGAGATCTTCTTTTCCCTCCCTTAGAAACATATGTGAAAAGTTGTGAGGAAAATAAGGTAAGATTTTTTTTTGTGTGTACTTAAAGTGACTTCAACATTAGAGCACATTTGAAAAACTGCTTATCATTGGCAATCTGTAGTGTGCATTGTTTCATGTGGACCTACACAATTATACAATATCTTAATTTTTAAAAATCCTCAATATCAGTATATTTTAATTGCGAGATCTAGTTGACTTTGAGAAAACTCTCTTCCATCTCCATTCATGAACATAAACAAAACTAAAACCAAACAAATAAGCACAAACCACTCTACGAAGTGTTCTAGTCAAATTATCAGCACCACTTTGAAGAGGGAAAATGTCATTAGAATCTGAATCTATTTAAATGTGATTTATAGTACCAAATCAGAATAATTATTGTTATTGGACAAGTTTGCTATGGCTTTGGTAAAAGACTATAGTAGACAGTATTCAAATTACTATAATTTAAAATTTTAAGAATATATTATTTGGTATAAGTATAGTTCTGCATTACATCATAATAATCAAATTTCCTATCAACATTGTGCTTTTTCATGTATTCTTTTGTCTACAAGTAATGGACTATTTAACTCAAGTGGTTTAACAAAAGTAATATAATTATCTCATACATCCCCTTGCCCCCCCAATACCACACACACACACACACACACACACACACACACAGTCCAAAAGCTGAGTACTTTCAGGATTGGTTCAACAACTTAGTATTATAATGAAAGATTTAGGTCTGTTCATATTTCAGCTCTACATTCTCTGAGAATTCTCCTGGACCTTAAGTTTATTTAAACCTCTTGGATATAAGAGTGTAGCTCTAGTTTAGGTATACCATGTAGACACGACAATATCGGCCATAAAAAAATGCAATTTTTCTCTATATGTTTTATTTTTAAATAGGAAGGAAAATCTTTTCCAGAAATTTCCTAATCAACTTTTCTTTAGGTGCCTCCTGCTAGAATTGGGTCACATGCCTGTGACCTAGATGCAAGGAACTTTAAGAAAATGATGTGTGGCACTTTGAGACCCTGTAGTTGGATGTCATCTGCATTAGCAAAGAAGTGAGGAGGGAGAAGAATATGACAGTTGGGAAGGCAACAGTTACTTACCAATACTTTATCACTTCCTATTACTGTTTTTTGTAAAATAAAGTTACTAAGAATTAAATGCAATTTTATTTAAAGTAAGCCTTTGATTGTTTTTTAAAGGAATTAGCATCAATCCATCACATATATTTGTATGAGAGATTCACAAAATTATTCAAATTAAACCTTTTGAATTTATTTCAAGTAAATTTTAGAAGTCCTCTTTAAACATTTGTGATATTACTGTTGCAAGTAATAAAAAACAATAGGATGTGATGAATTGAGAAACCAAATCACACTCTTTCAATAAAATGTGGCAAAGACCAACCGACTAGTAAAATAATTAGGAAACAAGGCTCTGACTATAGACAGAGGCACAATGGAAACCACTCAGATTAAGCAGGCATCCGTGCTATAATTATATCCCACAACAGATGTAGAGCTGAAAACACCAGGGCACCTGTTTTGTTCAAACTGAAGTTGGACTTTACAGACACAGTTTGATAGGCTGCAGACAACAGCAAATCATTGCTCTTCATTTGTCTTGATTCACTGCACGCACATCGAGGTTTTCCAAGGATGAGACAATCCATTCAAAGAAAAAAGAGGCAACTAGAAAACACCAAAAAGCAAAACAAAGAGTTTACCTTTTTCCAAATGTTCCTATTCTGAAAAGTGTTGAAAGCATGGTTCTCTTTTCAGTGTTCTAGTTTTATTGATGATAAATACAGGTGATTGTCCCCCAAACCAATAAGCTTCCGTGAGCAATATTGCTGAACATCACTGTGTAAACAGGGATGTATGAATCCTCAAAGGACTTCCTTCATTGTTTTATTCCTTTATTCCTCCTGTGAAGGAGAGAGAACAACTCTGAAATGCACAGGAGACCTCTGATGGCTTGTTCCGTAGGTCCCCAACTAAAGGCGCAGAGCCCAAGGCCTGCCATATTTAACCAAAGACAGATGAGACCTTCAAAGTTTCATTGATCACCAAAATAAGTGGAATTCTGGCTGACTTTAATCGAGAATGAATAGAGGATATAGAAATTACAGCACGTTATTAAGGAGCATTTCACCTCCTGAAAGACAAGGTGCTTTTCTAACAAAAAGAAGCACAGTACATTGAAATGTCCTTAAAGTAAAAAAAAAAAAAGAATTAAAAAGCTCATCCTAATGAGATTAGAGCAATGACATTTTATTAATCTATTAATTTTTCAAGAATAAATGCTTTTGGTAGTCTTCATTATCCTAAAAGTCAAAATCTCCATTTCAATAAAGGGTTTTAAGGGGAGGTGAAGGGAGTTCTAATGAATATTTATATCTAATTCTGCCCGGATTTGGATGGTGACAGGACACAGAGCCCTTTCATATGCTTTTAAAAATGTGGATGGAACCTAACGTGAAAAACAGGACTGGCATCACATTGAAATTGCCAGAGCTGAATGTACTCCAACAGGGCATTTCAAACAATCATTATTTTTCATGGTGACAAATGGTTTTCCCTCCAAGACACACAACAGCAAAACCAGTATTCATTTCATTACGGCTTAATTGCACCTAAGATATTAGGCTTAAGCCTGTGGAGTATTGGAACCAGCAGCCGCCATCAAGAACCCAGCATCTGATTATTTCTCCTGTCAGTCAGTATGTCAGTAAATATTTATTGAACACCTAGTGTACACTGTGATGAATTCTGGGGACACAGCAGTGAACAAATCATAGGTTCTGTTAACTTTCAGTTTTCTTTCTCTCTTTGTCTTTTGCTTTAGGATATAGGGGAGCATTCTGAAACTTGTTTTTGAGAAATTCTCCAGTGATTCTAATGGTAGGAAAAGATAAATACCCACACAGACATATCTTTCAGGTTTTAGCCTAAGGATAGCTTCATCCAGAGAACTTTCTAGATACTGCTTCCTTCCACAATAGTCAAATTAGGTCAAATTAGGCTTTTGTGGGCTTCAATGTTATGTTAATAACTATTTCCTTCCATTTATCTTAGTTTAAAGAAATATTTCATTCCAAGTACATGAAGGGCTGAATGAAGGTAGAAGGTTGCTTTGAATCTCTGATATAGATCTTCCTTCTGGTCTAGGTCATCTAAAGCAATTCTAATAAAACTAGAGTCCTGGTGCATAAATTCGTGCACAGGATTCCTCAGTCTGTCTGGCTATTGGAGCCTATTGACACTGTCTTGCCTAGTACTGAGCAGGGCTGATTGGGCTGACCGGGGGGAGAGACACAGGAGATTGGCTATTGGAGGGCATTGACCACCAGGGAGCAGTTCCTGCTTTGAGTGTCTGCCTTCTGGTGGTCAGTGTGCATCATAGCTATCGGTCTACTGGTCATAACCGTTTCTATAGAGAGAGAGAGAGAGAGAGAGAGAGAGAGAGAGAGAGAGAGAGAGA